>OMNW01024471.1:14916-44354 GCA_900303245.1 Selene dorsalis
ACACACACACTCCTGTATGGGCATCATAGTGAGCTCCAGGTAAGTGTGCAGATGAATCGAGGACCACCCTTTCTGCTACACTTAGACAGAAGTACTTGTAAGTACCCGGAAGCGGGTACTTACAAGTACCCATGAAAAAGTCCTGACTTCACTAGTTGTGTGTTTTAATGTTGATTGTTTCTCTTTGTTTCTTCATCAGGGTCATCTAGTGGGGAAAGTTACAAGTACTTCTCGATCCCGATCCCGGTCCCGGTTCCGGATCGGGTTCCGGTCCCGGTTCCGGTTCGGGTCCCGGTCCGGGTTCGGGTTCCGGTCCCGGTTCCGGTTCGGATTCCGGTCCTACAGGACGTTACAGGAACCGGGAGTAGGACCGGAACCCGAACCCAAACCGGGACCGGAACCCGAACCGGGACCGGAACCCGAACCGGGACCGGGACCCAAACCGGGACCGGGACCGGGAACGGAACCCGAACCGGAACCGAAACCCGAACCGGGACCGGAACCGAAACCCGAACCGGGACCGGGACCGGAACCGGAACCCGAACCGGGACCGGGATCGGGATTTGGACCGGGACCGGGATCGGGATCGGGTCCGGGACCAGGATCGGAACCGGGACCGGGACCGGAACCGGAACCGGAACCGGGATCGGGATCGGGATCGCGACCGGGACCGGGACCGGGATTGGGACCGGAACCGGGACCGGGACCAGAATCGGGACCGGGACCAAATCCGGGCCCAATTCCCTCCCGCCTCTTAGGCCCTGAACCCTTCAAAGACTTGAAAAGTGACATAAGTCAAATAGTCTAGCTACACACTAATCCAAAATGGGGCCCATGAAAAAGTCCTCACTTCACTAGTCATGTGTTTTAATGCTGATTGTTTCACTTTGTTTCTTAAAGAATCTGAGGTGGGACATTGAATCAAGGTCATCTAGTGGGGAAAGTTACAAGTACTTCTCTCTAAGTGTAGCCGAAAGGGTGGTCCTCACTCCATCTCCACACTTACCTGGAGCTCACTATGATACATGAATGTGTGTGTGTGTGTGTGATGAGGTGGAACCAGAGTGGATATATAGAGTCAAGAGCTGCTGTGGGGATCAGAAAGTGCAAACAACAGGCGGAGGTCTGCTTCGTACCTGTCGTAATCTCCGTTGCAGAGCGCTCGTACTGGGATGGTGAAAGGCTGCCACACTGGATTTAATGTGTTCTTCACCACCTCTGTTTTATGGCAGATAGTAAACCTAGAGGACATTAGACAAAAGAGGCAGAGAAAGAAATTTAATTATTATTTGTACGTTGTACAATCTGGGAAAGCGGGTAATAAATATGCAGATGAAGAGGCGGAGTATACAGCCATGGAGGCCAAAAGAAAGACGGAAAGACGACGTCAAATCCTCCAGTGACGGGAGTGATGCTTTAACCAGGGCTGCCCCCCCCAGCTCTGTGTGCTGCCTGGCCTGTATGCCAGCGGTATTGTATTTTAGATCTCAGAGAACAGTTTAATATTTCACCGTGGTGTTTTAAATTTTATCCCTTGACCACAAGTGTGACAATGATATGCAAATGGATTTCTCTGATATCTCAAAGTGTTCTGCAGAGCGGATCCACATAAATTCCTATCAAATACCCACCAAATATCCCCTTGAAAAGCAACAATGCGTATCCTTTTTTTTTTTTTTTTTACCTAAAGCCTTGGATTACTTGTGCTCCGCTAAGTGCCTCAAGCCTTTTTAAAACCCTGTGAGTCCTTTAGCCACACAGCCCTCTAATTTGTACCCCGCTCTGGCATCAAGAAGATACTTCTAGCACCTCTGTGGGGATCCATTTCCCATCCTGTTATGTATGAAAAAAAAAATACTGAGAAAAGCTGCAAGACGACTAACAAAGCACTTGCTAAAGCATCCCTGGCTAGATTGGGCTGTCGCTGACGCAACTGGAGAGCCCCTTGAGAGCCTGAACAGCACTCTGGGAAGGCGTGAGGAGATGGGAGAGTGGTATGCATCCCTATGTGAATTCCTTCAGAAACCGATGGTGTTTTTCTTGTTGGAAAATGCAGATGCTGTTTTTTTTTTTCTCTTCGCTTTTATGCTTTTTACATTAATTGCCTGTCTTGCCTATTTGCTCTCCTGGAGTCATTTCTGTAATGTGTTATAATGGGAGTTGTGGTTTTTGCTTCCCTCATAAATTGTGCATGTAGCTCCTCTGTCACTATATATATGTATATATACTTTTTTGTTGTTGTTTTTCTTTTTTGCTATGGCTTTACTGTGGCTTTATTAGCACAAAATGCAGTAGCTGTGGTGCCTTTGATAGCAGTTATTCCACTTTTCTTTCCTACATGTGTGGATTGAATGTGTCCCACAGAGTCTGCTCCCTCAGACACCTGCTGCTTCTTTCAAAACATGCGTAAAAAAAAAAGAAAACTAAATCAAGCACTCACGTCCCGTCCTCGTTGCTTCTGTAGAAAACCATGAAAGGATCCGACTTCCCAAAGAAATCCTTCTTGTCCAGCTTGTTGGCACAGAATTGCATTGTGGCACTGTCCTGCAGGGATGTATGGAGATGTAGGATAGGAGTTAGAGATAGGGGGAAGTGTAACACAACTTATTCATCTTTTTTATGTGCCCTAGTTCACTTGTGTTCCCCCTTACGTCTTTCTCTTTTATCTCCACAGCTTACAGTGGGACAGCAGATGGAGGCAGCTGTCTGTGCTTCACACAATGTGATTATGAATACTGCATGCAGGAAATACCTCCTTTTATTTCAGAGGCAGGAATACTGCAGGATTTGTTTGTATGTGTGTGTGTGTGTGTGTGAGTGTGTACAAGTACTTCTCTCTAAGTGTAGCAGAAAGGGTGGTCCTCACTTCATCTCCACACTTAACTGGAGCTCACTATGAAGCCCATACAGGAATGTGTGTGTGTGTGTGTGTGTGTGGCTGTATGTGTGGGTTAAGCCTTAAATAATTCTTGACATATTGTACCTTTGGCCACGGGCTGTTTGTAGAGAGGCTGACATCACCAAAATCGCAAAGTTTCATTCCCCACACAGCGCCACAGACTCAACATATGGCTTGACTATACATTCTTAGACGTTTGTCAACTTTTGTTACTCTGCCATGTAACCTCAAATATGCAGTATATTCAGCTGTACCTGCTTTGAAAAAGGTAACATATTAACATTTTGTATGTTACATGAGAAGTGCTGCAGAACAAGGTGTTGATTCACAGTGGGATTGGCAGTAATAGCGCCTCCCTGTTTTTCACTGTAAATATCCAAAACCTGCAGAACATTAATGATTGAATTACATCGCATTGTTAGTGAACATGAATAGGAGGCCTGAAAGATATTCCCTTCAGTGCTGGGTGATTACTTCAGTCTCTTTTATGTCAACATGTCACATCAAAACCACCATGAGTCACCACCTAACTGCTGTAGACGAGTACAATTAGTTTCAACAGGGGTGTAAAAATAGTAGGACTCAATGTTCTATCCAGTGCATCCTCACACACACACACATAACGAACTGATAGTGGACATTCACACACTCTGCACAAATTCACTGAAACTACACGTGTAAAAAGGAATTGATGGCTTGCAGCGGTATTTCATGACCCATACTGTTGAAAATATTATAATGTACTTTAGAAAAATGCATTTTAATAATCTGCATGAGGACGTGTCTGTGTGTTTTTCACCCTGTGTTGTGTTGTGTAAATGTCACCTGGTCATGTGCTCTTGATGAACCACTGGCACTCAGCCCGCAACACACTCAAGCTTTATCTATTTGTCCATAAACACAGCCTAATTGTCCACCAGTAGAGTGTGTGTCCGTGCGTCCATGCGTCCGTGCGTCCGTGCGTGTGCATGTTCAAATGTGCAGGCATTGAAATAACCAAACCATAGGTCTGCATCCACCCACCAGCAGTCATGCTAACATTAGTTTCAGCTGCTTACCAAGTCTAATTCCAGCATGAGTAATGGTCATCAAACTAACGTCTTCTGAGACCTGTCACAGCATCTGGGAAGCATCAGATACTTCGAGTGCTTTTCAGCCTCAGAGGAACATCAAACATGACGCACAGTTTCTTCAGGCCTTGTGTTTTTTTTGAGATGTTTTGAGGGCTGCTTTGCTTCTTGAATTAGAATTAATAACATAATGATGCGCTTAATGCTGCTCTCAATTTAGGACCATGTGAAGATCTTGTTTATGCCATTCACGTCAAATAACGTTATGTTTTACACAGTTTTTGCATCAGGAGTTATTAAGCAGGAGAAAGACACGATCAATCCGTCATTATTCCAGTAATTGCTTCTGCATCAAGGCTGTCAGATCGTTTCTTGAATCGCAGAATTTCTGTTATTTATAACGTACGTGCCCATGATATTCTTAATATTAAAAGACAAGTTATTTTGTATCAATGCTGTGTTTTAAAACTGAATATAAAATATAAATATGAAGTCCCGTGGTGGGAATTTTAACAATGATCAAAATGACTGCAGCAGAATGAGACATTGGTTTTCTCTCAGTCCATACATTGTCCTCTCTTGTCAAAACACAATGCGACTGAACAGCTGACACTTAGGGCAGAGCTTTGTTAACTGTAAGTAAGAGACAGAAATACAAATCAAAACTCAAGTCTGGTAAATCAGTTCTTTGGTAACTTCAGTCTTTCCACATTACAACAGTCTTTATGTTTTGTGTCCTTTCTCTGTTCAGAAATTGCCTGTTACATGATCGTATGAAATCAGGTTTGTAAAGTTTATCATATAACTGCGTATGGATCCCTTTAATCTAAATGAAGCAGTCGCAGCCACAAACAGCAGCTTCAGTCTTCGTTTTTAATGACTAGAATTACACTGTGCTATTATCATTAGCTTGGCCACATTTAATCCTCTAACAAAAGTCTTTATGCGCAGTGAACTATCTTTATAAGTATTTACCGTGTGTGTGTGTGTGAAGGTGACCTAAGGCTATTGTGGATATAAAAGATAAACTAACAAACATCATAAAAAAAGCCATAATATCTACCTCAGATAAATCAAAGAGCAGCAGCAGATGCTGGAAGATTAATTATCACTGCAAACCCCTCCTCTGTAGCACACCCCCCCTCGCTCTAACAAATAAGCCTGATGGTGCATTTTCACTACCAGTTGTTTATCATGAACTGTAGAGCTTTTACCAAACCCCAAATATAAATCACTCATGTGCTGTTGAGACTTGTACCACTTGTTTACTATCACCCCTCCCAGCTCTGGGCTCTCCATGTGTGGTGGCGGTGCAGGGAAGGGACCCGACTTATCTCTGGCATATGGGTTGTAGCTAATCTCTGGAACACAGTGGGTTCATTACAGTACATTCAGAGGCTAAAACAGTAGATTTGCTGTTGTTGTCAGAGCCCAAGGCCTTACACTGGGCAGCCACAGCGCCTGCTAATGATAGCTTAATAGCTTTTTAATGTTTCAGCTTGCACTTCATGTCTGTTTCTGCAAGCAGAGTGGCAAATCAGCAGAAGAATGTGTGTGTGTGTGAGGTTGCAGGTGTGAAAGACAACGTGTTGGAGTGAAAGCAGGACTGTTTGTGTGCACATATGCTGACACCCATTTTAATTCCTGTGTGCATCCTGCCACTGTCTTCTCTGTTCCTTTATCACACTCAGCCAAGCAGTGTGCGGCACACACCTCCCCTTGACACACACATGAACGCATCCACTCCACTCCAGCTGCAACAGGAACTTTATCTACTCTGCCCCCATCCTGAGGACACACACACACACACCACTTGTTGTTTGACACAAGCAGGCCTTTACTTTCCCACTCAGTTATCTTTAAAACACTCCGGTAAGCCTGTTGGGGACTGTCGGCTCTCATGTTGTTTGCTGATTGTCAGAAGCAGCTAAATGCTCGTATCATCTGAGCTAGGGAAACAGAAATATTTGCTGTAGCAACAGATTTCATTTTAATCCCTGTCTCTTTCAGTTTTTGTCTGTTTTCTCTTTCAACAAGTGCCTGACTTCAACAAGTGCTGACTGTGGCACTGTACTCTGTCTGCACATGGAAACTGTGCTCAGTCCTCCAGATTAAACTCCACCAGACTGCGGCACTTTTTTTTCTTTTTTTTTTAAGTTTTTAAAACTCTGAGACCATGTTGCAGCTAATAAAAGTGATTAAAGAAGCAGCCACGGGCTTCAGTGCTTCACTCCCAAGGCTGAAGTGCAACAGTGCTGTAACATCACAACCTTCACTCAGTCTAATTTTAAAAAGCAGTGACTTTTTCCTGGCTGAAAATATCTAACCGTGGTGCCTCTTCCTGCATGCACACATGGCATGTGCATGAAATATGTGCAGATTACAATATGAGGCACACATATCCTCACATGCATAATGCAATTAAATACTTTTTCTGGGATATTTTAGGTGTGAAAAATGTAACGCATGAGGAAATGAAGCGAGAGTTCAGTGGTTCCTGCTCACACGTTTGTCAGTTAAGTCACAACAGTGACGGTAAATGGAGTCGACACCTTCTACGGCAGATAAGATCACTGACAACATTTACAGTAAGTCTGTTCAGTCCTCAGGGACTGCTCTACATTCATCTGCTGCAGCCTGGCAGTTCCTGTTTTTCTAGCATGTATGAAGTAAAATGTCAGGTTGCCTTAGTAACCACAGTGACCATGTCATGTTAACCCCCAGCACATGTACTGTTACTCTTCTTGGAAAATAGGTTTCAGGTAGATCAGTTAAACCATCAGTGGGAGAGCGACAAAAATATATTGTTCGGTCTGTGTCGGGCTCATTAAGTTGTTCACGGTAGCGAAGATACAGAGTCTGGCCACGCTGCCGCTCTGAGTCCGGAGGTGGAAGGATCCACCAGGAAACCTCTGCGGAGCTAATAGCCACATAAAAGCATTTAAGATGATGGAATGTGTTGGGGGATGTTAAATATGCATCTGCTCCGGCTTCATTAGGCTTCTGTGGCACGAACGCACTCTCTTGCAAAGGTCTGTGATCAACAGCCATTTGCTAATGTGGAGAGAATCAGAGTATCAATATTTAAAGAGGGGGGCCAGGCTAGGTAGAGACACATTCACACCCTCAGGGGAGTAATGACAGAGTGTTTGTGACAGGAGAGGAGAGATATGTGTGTGCGTGTACGTGTGTGTGTGTGTGTATGCATATTCATGTTCCTGTAACCGGTCCTCCTGACGACTGAAGCCCAGCACTCATGTCATCAGGCGAAATATCATTCCTCATGGTAAAGGTCAGGTGTAAGGTGTGAGTTTAGATTTGGTTTAAAGTCGTAACCTGTTTCAGTGTTGTGTCTGACTTCGTGTGCGTCCATGGCCTGTTTCTTTCGAACCATCACTGATGTGATTTAAAACGTAACTTTGTAGCTTCAGTTGTTTTTTCCATCATTGGCCTGATGAACAAGGTCAATGCCTTCAGGGAAAAACCTCTCACTCAACCTTAACCACTGTAATTAAGGGATCACCTGTTGAGTTGGTCGAGTGCTACAAGCACCTGGGAACAGTGATTGATTACAACTTAAACTTTGACATCTACACGTCCACAATCTGCATAAATGCTCTGCAAGATTGTTTCTGCGTAGACTATAGACAAGACACTGATGAAACTAGTCTACAAAGAGTCCACCTTAACTTTGTTCGATTTGTTTCTGTGTGTATCTTGCGTTGCAAAACAAAAATCGACTATCTAACATTGTTGGTTTCAGGCGAAATAATTGGCATGCAGCAGCTTTCTTCAGCAGTTATCCCTAATGGACAGGTTTCGAAGAAGGCACAGTTGGTCTTGGCCGGCTCTGACCACCCACTCATGGAGTAATTTGTTCTTCTGGGCGGAGGTTCAGGTCCCGCAGTAATAGGTCTAAATATGCCTTTGTCCCAAGTGTAATAAATGTGCTAGATCTGCACTAAAGTTTTAACTGCACAGCTCAGCAGCCTTTTATTGTGGCTGCCACTCCGATGGTTTTGGAGCCACTGACAAACAGATGCGTCCCTTTTTTTTTTTGTTTTGCTGTTGCCTGCTTCGGTTGACGTCCAGTGTTACTGCATTAAAACCAGTTACTTGTTTTAATGTTGTTGTTGTTGTTGTAGCTGATCGGCCCGTTCTGGATGTCAGGGAACATCCCCGTTGGCTGTCATGGTCCAATATGAGCAAACACATAGAAATGAAAATCCTCCTGGGGGTTGTATCGGCTTGTTCCTGTGGTGGAGCTTTATCTTGAAGTGGGAGGGAACACAGAGAGGCGCTTCAGGCAAAAAAAAAAAATCATGTTGCTCTGCTCCCACTCCTCACATCCTGCTCCAAATATGTTGGAAATACAATTTATACATGTACCAGGCTTAGATTGCTTTGCTTTGCTGCAACCGGACTGGGATCGCAGTCCTGTAGAATTCAGTAATACAGTAAAGCAGTGAGGGCAGGAGCAGGCCGTACTGTCAATGAAAGGCTTTTATAACAAGGTTTAATTGTTTGATTCTATTCATCCACATAATCCAGGACCTAGTTTGTAGCAGCAGCACGTTCAGTTCCCACTGTGCATGTTGAAATGTTTTCTTATTTCTTCGTTTCTTACCTTAATTAGTTTGCACATCTTTTTAATATTGGCTTAATAACATTTGAATTAAAAACAGCTGAGCTACGATTGAACACATACATTTATTGTTTATGTTGAATTAAAACAGTCTGTGACTGAGGCTGCTTATGAGTGAAGCCCCCTTCAAAAATGTTGGAGTATTAATGTAGTGTTCGCTGAGAGTCGCAGCCACTCGCACATTTTGGGTTGCTTCAGGTGTGTTGATAATGTTTTATAAGTGGGAGTTAATCGAATTTATGGAACTCAATATTCTGATAGTGACAGGGTTTAAATAGCTGCAAAAACTTTTAATAACCAGCACATGAAGTTGTGAAAATATTGCAGTATACTTAAATTGATGACTTTGCTGCACGCCTCATAAATTTGATCAAATGAGAGAACAATCTTTTCCTCATTTGAAGCTGCGTTCTCGAAGCTCTCGTGGTATTTTTGTCCATATGGTTTAAATTTATCAAAGTCAATCTGTTGTGCTAATTGAAAATGATCAGACCTGCTTCCTCCTCCCTTCATTTGGCTGCCGAATCTGTTGTATACTCCGGGAATTCAAATGATATCATAAATAACTGCGTCAGAGTCGGTCGGTGTGGCACGTAGAGAGGGTGAGGGTCATATATAGCACGACGTTTGTTGCAATATTCATATTCAGTTTATCTCCAGGTTACATGCTTGGACAGTTAATGTTACTTTACGTTAGAGAGAGTGTGTGAGATGGATGAGATGATGCAGAGGATTTATGCCGCCCGTGTATCTCTGCAGAACTGCTGGTTGGATGGTTGAATGGCTTCAGCATCTTTTTGACGTTGGGTCAGGGGGCGCTTTCTGGAACTGACAGTCCAACCTCCACCCTGACTTCACACCTCACTGGCCAGCTGCAAGGAGGTGAAACAGGAACCAGGGCTTCAGCTTCAGCTTCTCTCTCCTCAGCGATCAGGCTTGAATTCTTCTCATGTGAACCCATTGAGTGCAACTCCATGAATCCCTCTCAGGAGTTCTCCACATGTGTTAACGGCACCACCTTACCACCGCTCTCAGTGACGACTGCTTCTCTGCTCCACCTTCCTGTGTGGCCATAGACCATCTTTTCTCAACTCTTCTTTTTTCATCCACAGTTATATTTTAAGGAATACAGTTTGATATTTTACCGAGTAACATCCTCAACATCCCAGCAAATAACATTTCACTAATTGTACAGTCTAAACAAACAGTTTCCAATGTGCTAATTAGCGCTCAGGGCTTAAAGTTCTCCAGCATTGGTGCTGGATTTCTGGTGTGGCAGTGTTTTGGCATGAGCTGTTTTGTAGTCCAGAAAAATAGTCATATTTATTGATTTAGCTGCTGCTCCTTTTTTTTTTCTTTACCGCCTCTCTCTATAGAGCTTAGAGACCCAAACTGTGGTCTTGCGCAATGTCCCGCTGATCTGACTGGATAAACATCACAACGTAAGAAGTAATGAGCCTATTAAAAGTCAAGGCTGTGCACGGCTGAGAGCAGGAGAGGTCCGACCAGTGTATTAACGTTTTTTTGTACTTGCCAGTCGGCCAAGTTATGGATCACGAACTAAATGAAAGTTCATTATCACATTCAACAGCTACGAGTTTCAGCTATTATGGCCAATTAACATCTTAAAGTTATTTAAAGTGCGTGTGTAGCTAAAGTTTCCTGTGACAGTCGTCTGCCTTTGCAACGCTCCTTACATATGATGATATCTTCTGTCAAACACTTTCCTATGAACTCCTCCTTTGATCACTATCCAAATTTTTGTGCAGCTTCTGAAGTTACACCAACAAGAAGAGGGATCCCAACAATGAAAGACTTGTTTACATCACACTTTAGAGAAGAAAAACCTCATCTCAACTCTCATCTCTCAGTTCCTTTGATTGTTCCCATGCGTTTATAATAGTTTAAATACTGCTACAGCACTAACCAGTGTTTGATGTATTCAAAGTAACGCACTGCAGTAAAAGAAAAATATTGAAACACAAACTGCACACCACACACTTTCTGCCCCGGTTGCATCATAAAGGGTTTAAAGTAAGTGAAGTGAAGTTTCTGGGTTGGTCAGTGCTGCAGAGTAGCTTTGACTGTGTGTGAATTATTTCATTACTGTTGGAAATGTAAGCAAAAGAAAAGAGGAAAAAAAAAAAAACACTCAACCCACACATGCGCTTTTCTGAGACCTCATCACGAATGGAAACTGATGAATAATATCAGTTCATGAATGCATGAATGTGTGTTAACCTCTTGACCAGGCCCACCGCTGCGGTCCTCGTCACAAACTCATGTTGTGCAGAAAACCCACACAACTTTATTTTAGATTCTAGTCAAGATCTCACCATTTACCCCCAGACAGCGAATGTGTCAGGCTGAATTACAGGGAAATGTGTCGAATTATGCACAAGGAAACTTGGTTTTGAATATTTTAGTCAAAATGAGGATCATATAGCGTCAGCAAAGTGTTAGAACAAACGAAAACACTTTTAGTTGTCATCAAGTCTGAATATAAATGGTGAAAATCTCACTTGATGGTAGAATTCAGAGTTTATCAATCCTCTGGTTGTGCAGTAGACTTTAACGAACAGCCCCCGACGCATCTGTCTCCATGACGGTCTTAGCAAGAAATCTAAATGTAACCAGCACTCACGGTGAAGACGAAGATAAGTGTGATCTTAGGACAGAGCACCATTTTCTAGACGAGGAGTGATACGGCTTCCAGCACGTTTTACAGTGATGAAGCAAAGTGGTCGTCACTTTTAAGGTGGAGATACAACAGGCTAACACTCAGAGCTCAGATGCTAGCTGAACCCAGAAGCTACTAAAGATCATGATGCTCCTTTTCAGCCAGTCCTTACCCACAATGCATGGCAGCGCTGAATGTGTGTGTTGCATTTTAGACCTACAGTGATGTATATCCAACTTTTAGCTCTGTTTCTGAGAGTTTCTGATATCTAGCTCTTAAAGAGGAACTATGTGAGATTTTTACCTAAACTAAACAGCTTTAGACAAATTGATGATGGTTAAATGACTTGTTACAAAGCTGAAAGTCAACCTTGTAAGATCGGCACCTTCGACCCAACGTCCTAGATCTCGTCTAACGGGAAAAACATGGACTGCTTTACAAACATAACATTACCCACCTCGGCAGACAACGCTCCATAGACTGCCTTCTTGACAGCTTTGCGTATTTCCCCTTAAAACTTCTAGTTGCAAACTTTCATTCAGCTGAAAAACCTCATACGTGTAGAGCTGAGGCGATTTTGTCACATGTGATCCATAACTGATATAAGAATATTGATTATAGCCACTTCAGCTGATAACAACAACAGTCTGTGTCTCCGTTAATACTCTGACCGTCCTTCATATTTCTGGTGACATTAAATGAAACAAAAGCATTTTGCAGCTGGAGTCAGGCTTTCCATGTTAATGAGGGCGTGTTAGTATGAGAAAAAAGTCTGGGAAAAAAGAAGCGTGTGTGTGTGTGTGTGCGTGTGTGTGTGTGTATACACGATGTATATAATTGTTTGTCAATCTGTATGCATGTGTGTGTCCCACAGGCGTCAGGGACAAGGTCAGACAGGGCTGTGTTTTAATTAACTGCCGTTCGGTCTCACACCATCATCACCCGAGCTGGGGGTTTTTTTGTGTGTGTTTTTTTTTTACGGCTCAGAGCTGGTGCACACCGAGCATGAAATAATCCTCTATTGATTCACTTCACTGTCTTTGTATTTGCCTCTATCGGTCTGTCTAGTTCTCTCTCTCTCTCTCTCTCTCTCTCTCTCTCTCTTCTACACACACACTCACATCATTGCTCATTTGCTCTTTCATTTCCATTGTGGCCTTTTTTTTTCTTTCTCATTTGCTCCATCTCTCTCTTTCTCCCTCTGCCATTTGCTCTTTTGCACTCTCTTGCTTTTCAATATCCTGTTCTAATCTGCTCACTGGGAGTCCAGTGAAGCATCCAACAGTTAACGCCACAGCGCTGGTCGAGGGGACTATCAGCACCCACCCCATGATGTTGCTGGGCCATTTCATTACACCGTGAGCCACTCCACAGAGTGAGAGCAGCTGCCTTCTTCGTTACATGGTGAAATGGAGAGATTTTTGGATCCATTTCAATTATCCGTTCATTTCCGAATACATTTTTCAGAGTCGGGCACACCCCTTATGAAAGGATGGATGGACGGATGGATGCAGGGAGAGGTATCTTTCTTTGTACTTGGACTAAATGAAGTCAACATGAAGTTCCCTTGCTCGCCTCCTCCTCCTCCTCCTCCTCCTCCTCATTTGGCCCTTCCATCCTGTTCAGTCCACTTGACATGTGAGTCCTGTTTAACCAGGCTTTGCCGACAGCTGTTGTCCTACTAATATGTGTTTGGCAGGGAAGATTATTATGGCTTACTCACCCGACAATTGCTCAGCTCCTCTGCAGACAGGATGATGTTGCCACATTTCTTCCCTGGGATCCCCCTAAGGAGGAAAGAGAGACGAGAAGAAGAGCTTACAAAACCGAAATCAAAGCAAAAAACACACCTTCTGTTTGTCCAATCAATCATCAGTAATCAATCAGTGAGAACTAAGGCATAATCGTTACTAACTGAATTTGTTTTAGTATTCACAGAAACAAATTCTTTTCATTTTACATCTAATTAAAATTTACTGTATGCAGTTCGACCTCATGACCTCAGTTACAGAAGCAGATGAACAGTTTTTTAAAAGACTCTCAAACATTTGAAGAAGCAACTGATCCAATTTCTTACTTGACCTCTCGTTTTTAGTGATTGTGCATTTTCTGTGAATCCAGAAAACGAAGACGCTGTCTGCTCCGTCTTAAAGGTCTGCCTTACAGCGTTATCATCTGATGCAGACTGGTGTGAGGTCAGTGCTGGTTATAAAAATCAAATGTTTTGGTGAAACTAACCGACAATGCACAGCTATGTTAAAATGTTAACTAGATATTACTGATGATTAATCTAATGTAAATAGCCAGACATGAAAATACAATTATTCCTGGCATTTATAATCAGTTTTGATCGCATGAGTTTTACTGTGAGAGCTTTTCACTCAAATGCAAAAGAGCTCCCTTCTGTTCTTTATTTAGACTTAACACTGTTGTGCTGATTGGCGTAAAATATAAAATATATTTGTTTTTACGTCTTATGTCTTCAGTGTGAATGTGCTTGTGTTCAGTTTTTTTTTCTTTTTCTTTTTTTTAAAGAAATGCTGGCAGCCGATCAAATGACACTAAATCTCTTCAGCCCTTTTGTCTGCTCAAGGTGACAGGTGGAATTGAAATATAATGCTCAGGAAATGGAATTCATACATTAGGACACGAGGAGTATAAGTGGGAAAATATATAAAAATTTTAAAAAGGAAAAAAAAGAAAAGCTGAGGAAAAAACTATATTTCAGTGACAGCTATTTTTACATGATCCAAAATGACTAATTTCTTTATTTTGCTGATGACAGTCTCGATGTGGACACACTAACAGGACCCAACAGACAAACACTGTTTACTCATGAATTAAAGAAAATCAGTGTCCATGTGGCATCGATCGTCATGTTTGTACTGCGGCTTCTCGTGTTCAGTCGGCTCTTAACGTTTTTGAGTTTGTTTACAGCGTGCAAGCTTTCCGCTCTTCTTCTCTGGTTTTGGTCTGTTTGTGTGGCAGTGTTGTGTGTTAGAGCGCCGCTGCAGGCCTGGTGTGTGTATGTCGGTGTTAGTCGTTTGCAGAATGACACAGGAGCTGCATGGTTCATATGCACACCTGAATAATATGCGTATTTATCGCAAGTCATATCGTCACTGCGGTACTGAACAGTGTCATCACACGTTGGACATTTTGCTGATATCGTGCACTCATGTAAAATCGCTTTCTGCCTTCTTTCCACATTCTCTAAAGTGATGTTTACTTTTTAGGGACGGAGAGAGAGAGCTCTTAAACCTCTCGAACTGACAACTGCTCACCGTCAAACTAGCAGCTAATTAACTCCTTCTAATAACTTCACAGAGCACGTTTTTGTGCTATCCACTCCTCCTCTCAAAACTGTCTGAAAACCAAGGCTCCTCTCTGGGACAATTTCTGCTTGGACAGAGGAGGATGATTTAATTAAAGTGAATGATGCAACACAGAGAATAAAGTAAAGCTGCAATTTCTTGCTGGCACTGAAACGATTAAACTGTGCTTCTACCAACTCTTTACTGATCTCAGACTCAGGATCACTGAGTGTTACTCTCTCTGTTGTGGTATTATTCACACATTTTCATTCAGTCTACAACTTGTTCATTCTTCTGCAGCATTGTCAAGAATGAAATATTCCAAGTCTATAGAATTGATTGATGGTTTCTTATCATCTTATTAGTGAACTAGTGTACTCATGTCACACAGATGTCAAAGACCTCTTTGTTCTGTTCTGTTCAGCTTTTGGACTTTATCCCTGTGTGGACGTCTGTGATTTTATTTTGTCGTCACTGTTCTCTGTATTGTTATTTTTTTTAGAGAAAATGAATCTCCCTCTCTTGTCAGTATCAAACCTGTGCAGAAAATATGGTCTGTTTTGCTCAGTATTAATATTATTATCATCGTAACAGTTTGAACAAAACCTTCCTCTATTGTGAAAATGCAACACTTTCTATTCACCCACAGTGGATCTCTGGTCATTAACTGTCTCACCTGAGGGCTGTGAAGTTTACTGATGTTGTGGTTGTGAATATTATTTTTCCAAAGCAGCGCTCTCATTCTCCCTGATCATTTCTGCCATGCATGAGTTTTTTTTTTTGTTTTTTTTTACTCCATGTCCAAGAGCAGAGTTTCGTAAGTGGGTACTCAGAGACACATAAACTATTTTTTTTGGATGTGCATTGTGCATCATAACACCTGGAGGAAAGCAGCACAGATTATACATGTATGGTTTGTCTGATCAAGTGCAACTGCTCTGGCTGGTTTTATTGAGCTGCCTCTCAACAGAGCAGCATCAAAACGGGACACATCCCATTAACTTTCTTCCTGAAATGAGTCCTGCAATGTCATCACACAGTCATCTATCCCAACACGTTCCCCTCAGAACATGATCATAATAAGCCTACATTCTTCGGTTGTACAGTTTGTAAGTAGATGTAGGAAGCCGCAATCTTGTTTTCTTCCAAAAACATATTTGCCAAAGCAAAGCAGCAGCACAAACAAAAGCATATTGCATAGGAGACACTGTTAGTGAAGGAGACCCAAGAGATTTAAGACAAAACCCAGCAGAAGTTGCCAAATACTCTCAGTGTCCAAGACTCTGACGCGAGTGACAGTTGCAAGTTGCATGAAGAACTTCTGCTAACATTTACATCATACATACGACAGCGGTGGCATTTTTTTTTTTTTCCCCCACAGAAGTTTGATGGGCTTGACATTATGGACTCAGCTTTTTCACACACAACATGCGAAGGTCAAAAGACTGGAAGAAGTGCTTTCCCGCTGTGTGTGTAAGTGCTTTCTGCTCTTTGTGCAGAGGGTGTGTGTTTTAAGAAGCAGATGGAAGACCTTTGATCCACAGACTAAAAGACTCCCATTGATCCTCAGGTGGGGAAGCCGTTCTGATTGCAATGCAGGAAACATGAGTGCTTTCTATTTTATTACCTAAAATCACACAAATACACTCAAAAGGCACTGGCTCGAAGGTACAGGTTACAAAAAAAAAGACAATTGGCTCCATGTCTACATTTGTCTTCCCTTTGCTTCCTGCAACTGATCAATTCCCTCTCAGATCTTCCCAGAAATTGCCACAGAAAATCTAAAATCAACATCCAAGAGTTTGGGGTTACACAAATGACTCCTTGCTTGTGTTGTGTGCAGAATGAAGCAGCTAAAGCCGCAGGAAACAGAGATGCACAGGCTTTCATCCCTTAACCAGTGTTTTCATCTTATTAGTTTCCAGAAAAATAAACAACGTTTTATTGGTTTACACAAGTTCTGTGTGAGGAACACGTTTTATATTGTACACTTGATGATCAAAATGTTTCATCATTTTCTGTCTATTGACTAATCGTTTCAGATGGATGTGGATAAAATCTGATTTAATTTCAGAGCGCTGCACAGAGATTTGATCAGCCCCTCCCTGCCCTGTTCGCTCGCTCGCTCGCTCGCTCTCTCTCTGTCTCTCTCTCTCTCTCTTACGACAGACCTGTCCGTCATAGTCGAGCTGGACCTCTGGGCTGAAGAATGAAGCTGTGTCTGTCCACTAGCTGTCTGCTAGACGTCACATCAGCTAATTCAAGTCACAGTGGGTAATCTCACGGCCATGGTGTGTTGGTGTCATTCATTCTTATATACGGTCTCTGGTCTTTGGTTGGAGCGGCCACTGGGTGTCCAGCGACTGTCAGAAAATCCATAAAGTTTCTCCCCAGCCCTCGCTGTGTGCCTGGTGTGCATGACAACGTGCTGCATGGGTATGCTGGGTCTGGGCTCAGTGTTTCTTGTCTGACACAACATAAAACAGTCCAGCTGCATATTATTCAGTAATTTATTTGTACTTGCTAATTAAAATATTTTGCAGCGGGGCACCTTTTATATATGGTGTTATTTAGGAGTGTCAGAAACAACCTCCAGGATCCAAAGCTGTAAACAACCGTACTTATAATATTAGTAGTTCTCCCAAAGGGTAACTCAGAAAGAAAAATATATCAGTTGGTTTTAAAGTGCAATCTATTTCCTGCATTTTATTCGTCACATAAACCCGTGACCTGTGAAAAAAAAAGAAAAAACAAAGACACCCATCTTGTTGCTTGAGAAAATATTGGAATCTCATTTGCACCTCGCTATTGATTTGCAACAGCAAAGAGAAAAAGGAAAGAAAGACTCTGACTGATACTTGATTTATAATTTGTCTCAGTTACAGAAGGGGGGGGGGGCTCCTGTGGTTGTCTCCCAAGATACCCCCCCCCATAATACTGAAAATCTGAAATGGTAATCTGATGAATGTGTTTGGCTGCCAGAAAGTTTTTGTTCTTTGAAATGCACCAGGGTAAAATTACAGAGCTTTTCTCTCAATAAGTTAAGGATGCCTGAAAAGAAAGGACTCTGCTTTTTTGTCTTTTTTTTATTAGACACACTGAGGAGTCAGACCGGCGGTGCATGCATAATGTAACCCACCCATTAAGAGAAAGCTTCAAAGACTCACAGGGCACACACACAGGAGTGTTTTTGAACCTGCCATATTAACCAAAAGAGCACTGTATATTGTGCACACAAACACACACACACACTCCACCTCCATACAAAGACAGAGATATCTGATTGCCCATAGGACCCTGTATACCCTGAAATTACGACAAAGACAAACTTTCTCTCACACACACACAGAGCAGACATATACACACTATTTTTATTCACAGTGGTGAGAATCTGTAATTGCAGAAATCTTCAGGGAGTCAAAGACTAAAGCAAACTAACAAACCTGCTGTGAACAAGGAACAGCTAAATTAATGTAGCCCTGGGCTCCATGAGAAGTACAACAGAAGGAGGACAGAGTGAAATTACTGACTGTGTTTGAAAAGCAGACCACTCTCTCATTTTCTTTTTCCCAACTTACGATGTATGTTACCATGTTCAAAAGGTCCTGTTTTACATTTCGGTAGTTGTTCATTGTATCAGTGTCACCACCTCAGAGTTTGTTAGCTTCATCCTTTCACCACTCTGCGTTTTGACAGAGCTCATAATAACAACACAGGAACCAGCCTGTTTGTTCTTGCAGTGAAACACATTTGTATTTGGAGTGATGATACTAAGCCTATATCCATGCTAGCAGCTCTATTATCTTGTGCTGTGACCTAAAAGGTGCTTTGAGCCTAATGTAAATATCCATATGCTAAGCTATGGGGGCCATATTTTTGAAAACTCCCAACGTGGACCCTTAAGTGCAACAAAGGTTCATGCAAATGCATCTGTATGGGCTGATACATGCACCATAGGGGTTTTCAATTATTTCAGCACTTAACACGCCCACTGAGAGCACGCCTCTCAATACCATGACCAGGTGCCTTTATAAAGAAAGGAGTAAAAGCCTCTTAGTCAGTCTGTCAGAAGGAGCTGTTCGGTCCAAGGCCTGTGATATAAAAAGTCATATTGATGTTGAACATTGTTTACTGCTGAGTTAACAACAAGAAAAAGAAAAGTCAAACCCATTAAAATAAAGCATAGTGGACTTAAAACCACATGTCCCAGTGATTTCACTTGTAGTCACACTATCATTTGAATTTATATTCTGTATATGCAACAATATCAATTCCTAAGTGGAAGCACAAAAACACTCAAACGCTCCAAGTAGCATAAAAGCCCGTGTCCATTGCCAAAGGCCACTGTATATGTGCACATGATCGGACTCGTGGAGAGTGACACTGCACTGGAGGCCTTCCAGAAGAGCACTCCACCAAAGGAGTCTACAGTAAAGAATAGCTTCCCATTGATTTGCTCTTAGCAACAGCTTGACTTGGAGCCGGGCAAATTCACCAGTGATACACACAGAAAGATGAGAGGTTTGAGCTGAGGGAGAAGGACAAGAAGGTTAAACAAAGAATAGAAAAGGACAGAAAGACACATATGGTTTGAATTTCACAAGCGCTGCAAATGTTAATTTGAATCCCGGTGTTTTTTTTGTTGTTTTTTTTGGGGTAATTTTGAGTTTAAAGTTGACCGGTGGTATATCTCCATCATACTCTGTGTGCTGAGGGTAGTCGAGCATATGCTTCACCTCAGATTGTCCTTTTAGGAACTCTACATCTGCTTTCAAAGATAATATCTGTCACCAGCCACCATGTTCACTGAGAGCCAGCAGCAGTCGGCTCAGACGTAACGAAGCCCTACTTCCCGAACAATTACTTTGAATACGCCTCTCTTCCACTGTCGGACCGCCTTGTAATTTCTCTACACGGTAAATGAGTCTGTGACATGATCATCTTTTGACCTGGATTTTACCTTCACTCACCAGAACACTGATTGCTCCTGTACCATTTTATCAACTTCAGACTCAGACCTTCAGATTCCCGACTTACGAGCCATGTCATAGATAAATCTGAGGGTATGTCACCGTTCAGTCCACTGGTGTTTTCTGACAGTCTATTAAAGTTGGAACCTGACACACACACCACCTTCCGTCTCATCTAAAATATGTTTGTCACCTTAACCCCAACGCAAATTATTCCACATGCTAATACCCATCAGCTGAATTAATACTGTTTGCGAATGACACTGTGCTTCTGAACCTCATTATTAACAATGATGAGTTCATGCACAGGAGACAGGCAGCTTACTTTACAACGTGGGCCACCGTCGTCACCTGCAGCTGGTTTTCTTATGAAGCTTTTCAGACTCTAATTAACTTCCCACTGAAGTCTTGTGCTCACTTGTGCCTGAAGAAGAATGGCCAGGCGAAGGAGTGGAGTCACTCAACCACATATTAATCATGTTCCCGAGGACTTTCACCAGTGACACCATCAAACAGAGCGAGAACCATTATCTGCTTAATCAAGAAATACAACTTTCCTCTGCATGTAATAAGAAGCTAAATCACACAATTTCTATCAGCCTGATCAACTTTTAATCACTATAAACCACTGTACAACTGAAATTAATTAAATAGCGTTCATAGTCATATGCTTTTAGTTTGCTCTCACTGCGTATCAATAAGGATCTGCCTGCTGATGGCATAAGGTTGAGACAGGAAAGACTGCAACCAACCTTAAACATATAGACAGCCATGTACTGTAAAACCAAAAATAGATAAAATTTTAAAAACTCCTCTGTGCTGTCGATGGGGTTCTGGACACGCAGACGACTTTCTAATAGTGTTTTTCCACTTGTTTGGGTACTTGGCATTTCTTTTTCCACTGCAGACAATACCTCGTTCTTGCAGTACTGTCGCTATAGAGATCATGAAGCCATCTTCAACGCAACACACATATGAATCACATATTATCAAAAGAATATGAAACGGTGTATTGTCTGCACCTCCATTTAACTATGGGGTGGTTTTCTTGGTTGCTAAGTTTAAAGTATAGTACACTAACTAAGAGGCTCATCACAGCCTAAAGTGAGAAGTGAACAGTAATTTGACTATTTCAAAATAATGAGTAGGATAGAGGTGGGACACTAATAGCTATCGCATTAATATTGTATGATGACACAGGTATCGTGATGACATCGTATCACAGGACCTCTGGTAGCTGCTCGTGCAACAGTAAACAAAACCTGTTGCTGATCTTGGGCCGATATCTTGAATAGTTGTTTTAATGAAATCTTAAAAGAAGAGCAAAAACTGTTGAGGTTGATTTGCTGATGACTTTTTGCTTTGGTTCATGGACACATTATTTCCCACAGACCAACTCAAATGAATATTCTTGGCCTGTTCAGTATGCTGCGCATTAGTCAGCGAATTGCCTTCCAGCTGCACCAGTGTTTGGATTTGTCTCATCGCCAGGTTCCCACCCACAGGTCACCTCATCTATTTCTCTCTGCAGCTTTTGTCCGAACCAGTGATCGAGAATAAAGGACGGCCGAGCGTTTAGCCTCCTGGTGACTTTCACCGATCCTCGGGCCACATGCTGCACGCTATGACTCTGTCAAGTAGAAGACAGGAAGGCAAAAGCTCCGCGGGAGGCATCCTTGAGGGAGCCAATCAGAGAGGGCGATAATCGACTGTCATTAAAATGGACCAAATGCTTATGAGTATATTTGGGGAGCATAAAGGTAAATGGGTGGTGAAAGTGAGGCTTCAACTCTGGGAGGTTTTTGCTAATGATGAAAACTGCCTGCTGCTGCTGCTGGAAAACTATAACAAGTACTTGTAGCAATCTCATTTTATGGACATTAGTGCTCACTAATTTTTGCAAATTGGATTCTTCTGTGAAGACAACAACACAGTGAACACAGATGGTTATGCTTCACGAAAATGACAAAAAAAAAAAAGAGGTTTATGGATCCGCTGTTTGAAAACCGCATAAATATCTGAAAATTCAGTGTGGTTACAGAAAACTTTGAAAACTAAAGGATGTCTGAGAGGCCAGACTGTCGTTTGAATGCTGTCCTTGTGTTTTCTGAGTTTTACTAAAAATTCAGGAGGAGGCTTCTGTGCGGTTGACTCGCCTCGGCTTTTATCATCTGATCATTTCGGGATCACATGTGGGCGAACGCTGTCATGTCGGATTTTGTTTGTACAGTCTAATGAGTTGACAACTCAACAACTGTGGGCAGCTTGGATTGTGTTTTGGATGATATCGAACTTATTCTGTGCAGCCAAACAAAGACAAACCCGTGGAGGTTAACTTGAAAAAGTGAGAGGAGTGCTCACAGTTTGAAAGTTTAGGGGCTGTTGTGTGTGTGTAAAAACATCTGGAATATTCCCATTGGGTGTAATGGTGCATCCATAAAACATGCCATTAGGGGTTTGAATATCTCAGTTTAATGAAGTGTGGGATCTCTGAGGAGCTCAGGAGGTGAAGGAGATGCAGAGGCAGAACAAGGAAATGTGACATATCAATGTTTCGCACAGAATTTAATACTATTTGTGGAAGGAGCTGAGGTTCACTGCAAATATTTTTGATTCACAAGTACTTTATGACAAAGACCTGAACAATGTGCACTGCTCCACAATAAATAACAACCCCACTGATGCCTGACCTGAGTCGGCTCAAATTGCGATTGGACAGTGAGCCCAGTCCAGGATGACAGGTACAGGAGAGGGCCGGTAAAAGCTTTATGGATTTTTTTTTTTTTTTGACAGTAAGCTGCTCCGCTGAAGCGACAGGGTTTCTCACTGTGGCTGGCCCAATGATGACAGATGTGTTTGTTAGCGAAAGAGAGACCGGGGCAAAAAGGGTCTGAGAAGATCAATGTGCTACAGTTAAATACAGTTATACTCATTTGAAATTTAGAGATAATCCATACATGGCAGTCGATGCTGATGTTTTGGCCGTAATGAGAAGAAGCTACAAAAACTGTTAACGCATCACTTTTTGGGAGAATTTGAGAGAATAATCATTATATGAGGTTTTGCATTTTACTGCAATAACCTCTCCAAAGTAACAATCAGCGAATTAAATGTGGAGTTGGTACAAGTGAGCTGTTGATTATTTCCCGTCTGTGGCATTAAGCTCTTTACAGTCTGTCAGAATTATCTTTTATTATTTAACGTTGGAGTGGAGGAAGGATTAGCTTTTGTCCTAATAACCTAGAAAACACTGCAGCGTATTCAAAGATTCATGAAGTCACTTCAGGGGGAGCTGTCCGTTCAGCACCACCACCACAACACACAAATCACGTTGATGCAAGTGATCGGTTATTTCTCGAAAGAAAAGTTCACAGGGGAGAAATAGTTCATAAACGTCAGCGTGAGTGATGGTGGAGATTTTGATATCAAATAGTGCCACAATAGAAGCATAAACAATCAGACCTGCCTCAGTCAGGAATTGCTGCATTCAGTCTATCTTTAAGTCAGCTTGTCTGTGTGCACCTGTGCTTTGTTGTTTCTGCAGAAAGGACTGAGCTCGAGCCAAAGGGAAAAGAGAGAGAGGGAAATACTGGTGAGCCTTATCCCCAGTAGGAAGGGAGTGCTCTGCTACACCTGGTACCTATTAAATTCCCAAATAGCCCTCCATGGTACCGCAGACAATCCTGTACAAAAGCTAAGTACCTGCGCACAACACAGAGAAATCTTGCCTGGTGAAAGGAGATACAGAGGATTTACCAGGTTTCAGGCAGGATTTCTCCGGATATTCCCCGACAGATTTCAGCCTGGGAAGCCAATCATGTCTCTCTCTGACAAAGGAATATCGTCGTCGGTTAAAGAAGATGCCGTGGATTACGGTTTCGATTATCACTCTTATTCTGCCGCTGTATTATTCAGGAGACAAACTGCGCACGCTTTGATATGCTCAGGGATGAGGCGTGTTTCTTCCGCGCTACCAGCTCTGTAACCTTTAAAGCTGAGCAAGAGCACAAACCATGCAAACATAGAGCGATGTGCAGCGAAGCAGGGCCTCTCTAACACAATTACTGACTTCACTAACTCTGCCGAGGGGAAAAGTGAAACACTATTTCATTGCCACGAAGACAGAGAGCAGACATGGAGCCTCACCTGAGACATCCACCTCCTCAATTACCCACTGCTGATTCTACAAAGCCTCAGCCATTCGAGACCTCATTTGACTTTATTACAACGGCCACTGGAGAGATGGTGCCATTAATCAAATAGAAGAGAGAAGGAGTGAGCAGCCACCCAGGAAAGCAAAGAAGAAATGAACTGAAATGGCTGCTGTAGCTTCTCTGTTCCACTTGTGGGAGAGTGACCGAGCATCCATCAGCCTCAAATGAAGCACACACTGCTTCAGAGGATGAGACTGCCATGTCTGTCCAAGAGGGAGCTGCGGTTTGATGACAGGCTCACTGGAAATAAGAGCAATTAGAGAGGAGGGACAGTGCTATTGGACCGATATGTTTTATTATTCAGTTTGTTGTTAATATTGCATTTTTCATCTGGCTGAGAGGAAACTGTCAAAGCAAACATCTGGAAACATAAAACACAGAAACGAGGCAGAGGAGGCTGAAGAGACGTGAGATGAAAAGACATTAAATATTCAAAGAAGAGCGCGTTACGCAGGTTTGACGAGCCGGAAGTTAAAAACATCCCTTGTACTTAAACCACCTAATGCCACATGTCATCGTTTTGTATATGTTCTGTTTGTGATCACGGTGTCGAGCCACATGAATAAAGATGCATGTGTTTTCTCTTTGTTTTCATTTGTTGATTCCCATAAACACAAAAAGGTAAAAGGAAAAAAAAATCTCCCTCTTTCTGTTGGAGAACAAACGACACTTCAGGCAATTAGCATCGTACCAACAGCAGCCAGTCGCTGTAATGCTTTGTTTGCTTTGCCATCAATGATACTGAGTCCTCGAATTCATTTTGGAGGGAAATCAATGCCATTTGCCAAAATAGCTGTCTCCGAATGTTTAAACAGCCTGGGTTTAATGCAGCAGTGGATTCCCATCAGTCTGCTCATTCCCAACCAACATTCCTGCAAGGTAACCTGATAAAAACGCTTAATCCTCAACAGCGGCCCTTAATTTGTTAATTTAGCAGAGGAAACCTCTTCTGTCAGGTTGACTGATGGCTCCAATTGAATCCACAATGACAGAAAAAATTGTTTTTCTAACAGATAGTTCTGCTTGGAGAAAGACAAGAGGTGATCAATTGCTGCCTGCAGGAAGAGAAAATGGAGTTTTGCTCAGAGATATTACACACAATGGTGTCAATAGTGGATGAGATCTCATCCAGACAACAAACACCCTATATACACACACACACACACACACAAACACCCTATATACACACACACACACACAAAAAACAAAAATCCCTGTTTGCCATTTGCTATGAATGGGTCTGCAGAGGTTGTGTGGCCTGCTTAACAGTCCAGCCAGGTTCACACTGACAATAAAGCAGTGTCACTAAACCAAAGTCCCATTATTTCAATGAGACAGCTGCAGTGGCACAGTGGCACAGCGGCTCGGCCAGTGCAGGGTTGACCGCCGCTAAAGTTGTACCTGGCTCAACATTGATCACGATTCAGTGCCCTCACGGTAGATCAGTTTAAAGTGTCCACACCTGAGGTATGACACTGTGATCATGGAGATGAAGGACAGATAGTAGGGCTGGGTTCACTACTAGATTTGATTCCAATTCATAATGTCCCAATTCAGTTCGATTTCCAATTTGATATCGATTCATTTAGACATGTTTCACACCAATTCTGCTTGGTTGTGAAAAAGGTGTTCACAGAACTAGTGCTGCAAAGATGGAGCTCTCTAACCTGGTGCATTATTAAGAATATCAGTGTTAACAATAGAAAATAACATTACATTAATGCACATTCATTTAACATGACCCACCACAGAAGTACACAGTGCTACTCCTTCAGTACACTTGTGGGTTATAAGCCAAGTACTGCAATCAATGTGTGAGAGGACACAACAAAATGTAAACAGCAGTGTGATCACAGATCTCACATGCTCTGTGAACTGGTCCTGTAACTCTCAGACTTACAAACAGGAATTGGCATAATTAAAAGATCGAGTATCGGATTTTTCAAACGGAAAATCGATATGAATTGTAAAATAGATTTTTTTAAACCCAGACCTAATAGATAGGTTTGCAAACAGTCTGATAAGCCTTTAGTCTCTTATATCTGTGCTTTCCCTTTAAAACAGACTGGAGATGTGTTTACACTGTATGTTATCGTAACCTTAAATGCATACGACAGTATCGTCTTCCAGGGCTGGATCAATAGGAAAAGTGGTTGACTGCCTGCAAATGGCAGAAATGTGGTGGCCACAAAGGCTGCGTCTTCACAGTGACTTAATTTTGGGTGATTATTGGGTGTAAATTGGCTTAAATCTTTCCCTAGTTCCCCCCTGTGGGTAGATCAGGCTTGTGGTGCCTGTGGGTATAACGGAGTAAATTCTTTGGTCTGCATGCAGATGGACCACATGGACTTTCACAAACAAGAGCAGGTGGTGAATTTTATTGACTGTGGCCACTCTGAGTTATGCAGACATGGAAACTCATCAGAGCTTCGGTTACTGGCAGAGTCTGTGGATATTTCCGCTCTGAATTCTGTTCATCCCACAGTTATTTAATCACTGAACTTGAATGTACAACATACGGTGTCATACTAGCTTTTAACGATCTGATCATAATAAGAAACAAGATGCCAAACCACTTAGAAGGAAATAGGGTAATAGGAGTTATAATGTCGATGTTGCGTTGTACATGATGTGTTGTTTTCTTCCACTGATCTCTCCGCTGATTATTAATGAGTTTCTTTGTGATTAGAGATGCTGTCTCAGAGTTGACATTTTGCACTGATTTCACAGATATCAGCATGAAGTTGATCACTAACTGTACTGCAGAGAGGTTTTGTGTTTTCTGAAAGGAAAACACAGATTATACTTGTTATTTGGGGGTTAGTTGCCTTCAACGAGGTTAGAACGAACGCTGCATCGAGGTAAATTAATCAACCTCTGGGGCAAAAAGAAAAAAAAGAAAACAAACAAATTAAACAGAGCTGATCAGACAGAAAACATATTACCTGTGTTATCTTCCCAGATCAGTTGTTCTGGGGGTTTTTTTTTCTTCCCCCCCTGCAAAAGTGTAAGTTGTGTTTTTGGTTTGAATGATAGTCTCATGAAATACAAACAGTTGCGCCCACTCAGCCACGGAGAGGCTGAAGGGTGCATTTGGAGACGTGTCACACTTTCCTCACAGACAATGATGTGCCGCCGATTCCTATGAATACAGAGCTGGATCAGTGTCACGCTATTGTTCTCTCTGCTACTTTCATTCTCCACACGGTGTGTAAGATGATAAAGGCTTTAATCTGAATATGACATAACTTAATAAATGTCAACACTACTGTATGTCCAAGTGCGTGACTGTCATCTAACACTTCTTAGCAGAGATCAAGTGCGTGTTGCCTTGTTTTACACTGATACAATAATTCAACATTGAACGTTTGAAGTGTTCAACATGTTGCTTTTTCTAACCAACAGCAGAGGATATTTGAATTAACCCAGTTGAACCACGTTACACCTTTTGGGTGGAAACCGGACGAGAGAGTGAGAAAGGTAATTGTGCAGCAGCAGCGCCGCATAGACAGAAATATACAACCCTGTCCGTCTTTGTGCATACATAAACTCGCAGCATATGGCTTAGATCAAAACCCTCACAATGCACTGTTCAAAGATGTTTCCTTTTGATTTCAGCCTTTGCTCTCGAGAGGTTCCTGGATCAAGTTGGCGATGTTCCTGCGAGGCAAACTCTCCTCTCGTGTCTCACGGAGCGTGGACCATCACCCTGAACCATCAGCTTCACTTCACCTGGCCCCTCAAACACAAGCTGCCCCGGGCATTAGAGCCGTCACTTCTCATCACAGCATCAAAGACGTCTCTGTCTGCTCTAGTGGAAAATATTACCTTTCCTTCCTTTGATTTATCCCTCTCCTCGTGGAGATGCTGTGTGTTTGCGATTCAAGAACTGAAACAAATTTATGCGACAATCAGCTACAAATAGAAATCTGAATAACACAGAGAGTCTACTCCTGGACCACATGACGATACGGTGGTATCGTATGTACCGCTCTATCGATTGATTTCTCGCCGCTTCGTTGTAAACAAATGCACATGGCAGGAGCAGGGTTAGAAAAACAGCGGAAAAGCAACCGGTCTTACATAGTTCCTCTTTAAATCTGGCGATCTCCTTCACGAGGGCACAAGTCTATACAGGTGTTTCTAATACCTGTTATGTCACTAATGATCACTAGCTTATCTATCGTAAACATATTTTTACAAATAACCTGTAACAAATAAGTTGACAGAAAGAAGCCTGGAACTTTCATATGACCTCAGGTGACCTAGACATATTAGAGAAGAGTTTTTACAGTCTGGAGACAGTGTTATGGATCCATGTAGAGGAGTAAAAATGAGCTTCTATCGTGGGCCACAGACTGGTTTAAAGCCCCCGGTCGGCCATTCATGGAGTGGAATTCATATCAGCTAGTAATGTTTCCAGAGGTGTTGTAAAAGAGATTAGAAGGGCAGGGGAGGATGAAAACAACTTCTCACTTTCCAATTTCACCTGAAGACCCGCACTTGTTGAAATATTCTGCCACATTAAGTCCAGATGATCCAGGAGGTTTACCGCTCGGTAAGGCCTGGTACGTTATCCAGTTTACACTCAAGAACCAGAGGCAAAGAGGAGCGATGTGATCTGATCTCAGAACTGATTAATTCACCCAAAAACATGATGAGAATGAAGCCAAGTGTTTCAGTGATGCTCAACTACAAACAAAAAAACACATACTGAAGAGAGAGAGAGAGAAAACTGGATGAGCACTCTGCATTTAGAAGACAGGAAATCCCGTCTGCCTGCTGGCATCCCTTGAAAATACCTGAGCCTCGCTCTCTATCTGCCACGCAGGAGGGAAACAGCTGCAACAGACAGCTTCTCTTATATTACCACCCCCCCTGGGAGGAAACCAGCTGTCACCAGTGCTGCCCAGGACATGCAAAGAGGCAGCGACATGAGCGTCTTACACCAACCACGGCCACCGCCATACAGAGGGAGGGAGAGAGAGATGTAGGGTTTAAGGTGGTGAAACCCACTTTATATAAACATCACCACCAACACCAGTGTTTATGATGAAAACACTTGTCACACAGACTCTTCCTTCACAAGACAAATGTGCATGATACAACATTGCCGTCCTGCAGTAACATGTAAATCTACACCATGATGTTTAAGCTACTGTAAATGAAATTGTACATGTTGCCTAGCAACAGTCCATTCCCAGTCCAGCTGTTTAGCAGCTGTTCTTTTTTTTTTTGGCAGAACCAAATTAACGATCAAAGAAACAAACAAATCATAATCTGTTGCTGCTAATAGAACAGTGTCGCACTTGTACAAAGTGTCAGTCATGAGGTCAATACTGATATTGATTACAGGACTTATTCTGTGCTTAATTACTATGATAACAGTGGCAGATTTACCCCTGTGAATCTTTTTGAAACAATAAATCCACTGATTAACTCTCCAGAGGGAACTCAGCACGTTGATTGACTCTTTTGTTTTGTCTTTATTTACACTGTAAGCCCACATCATAGTGTGTTTGATCACCGCTGTACTTTGCTGTGTAGCTGGAGGTGCTAAAGGCTACAGCATAAAGCAGATAAACACACCATTTAATGCACTTTGCACGCTTTTCTTTTTTGAAAATCTTTCAAATGATGAGATGT
>OMNW01024473.1:0-10972 GCA_900303245.1 Selene dorsalis
CAGACAAAGCACGCTTTTTATTATTGCAGAGGCAACCCATAAGCTTTTAATGTTAGAAATTACAGTAATTAAGTACAAGCTGTACAAGCCTTGGATCTTGACAGAGGCTTTGAGGAGTTAACCACAAATAAAAAAAAGAAAAGAAAAGAAAGAAATGACAATGAATGAATGAGCAGGAGAGAGATTTTCAGGAGCAGAATGATAGTGGGAGGAATAAAAGAGTGCTCAGCTAAACAGGACAATAGAAGATGGAAAGTGGTGATTGAATGTTGATCGTCTTTACTGACTTGTTGTCTCAGGCTGTATCTAGTGTGATTAGATGAGCAGCCACTATGCACCCAAGGGTGCTACTAACATAAAATACAAGGTTGCACTAAGGATCATACTGCATCATATTAGAGCTAATGTAAAGCAAAAGTTAATGATCTTTTTTATAAACAATATTATAATGATATTCATATATAATATAAGCCATCACCACTGCTTCTAATATTACAATGCAGTCGATGTGTCAAATCAGTATATCCAATGTAAATATTTTGAGGATCGTACATTTTGACTTGTTTAAAATGTTACAAAATCCAGGATTCTGTTTAGTTACTTGTAGTTTAGTTATGTTTTTTTTTCCCAGTCATCAAGACTTGGTCAAAATCCAGTGACCCCTAAAAAGATGAATTCAATCACCTGCATCTCATTCATGTTGCATTCCGTTGACCAATGTTGAACTTACTATCACTCACTCGCTCAGTCACTCAGTCCACTGTTTCAAACACAATATTGCCAGATACACATCACTGGCTAGGCGCCATGGCTGACATCTTAATAAAGCAGTTGCCAACTCAATGATCTGGCAGACATGGAACAATATTAGCATTCATCTAGAGCCGCATTCCTTGTAGCCAAAGATAGAAAATACAAAAATATTCATGAGCTAGCTTTGTTCGTCAAGTCTCTGAGCACAGTACATTTGTCTGACATTTTTCTTTCCTCTTCTCTTTTAGTTGTAAAAGGCTCAGTTCTCAACCAAGGGTCACTGTACATTTTCTGTTGAGCTACAATAAGAAACAAAAGATTATTTAGCATCACGTCAAATATCGTTCTTTGTAATTATCAAAAACACTGGTTAATCCAGGTTTACCTTTTCCTCTGTGGCAAAGGTCTGGTATTGCAGCTCTCAGGAGCAGTGGTGAGAAAGGCTCTGGCCCGGCTGGTTCGCAGTGCAGTGTTGGTAGTGGCCCTTTGAGTGGCCAGTGCGGTGAAAGGCTGGTGAGCAGGGGTGACTCGGCCCTCTCCTCATTGTTCCCACAGTTGGTATTCCTCTCGTAGCATGCCCCAGGCTCTAGAGGATGTGCTTTTAAAGATCCCAGGCCCTCCTAATGGCCCCGCTCACCTCTCCAGCACACACTGTTTAACAAACACACACCTTGAATTCAGTTTCTTTACCCCTCACCTCTGAACAGAAGGTGAGTTTATTCACAGAAATTATGCGACGAAAACCACAGAGATCCTCCCTGATTATTTCTATATGGGTTTTAATCGCACCCCACCTCCACCTTCTTCATATATCCCACTCTTCCCCTCTCTCTTTCACCCTTCCTCTCTCAGACCTCTGTCTCTGTCTCTCCTTCCTTTCTGCTGAGTGTCCCGTTCAGCTGGCCAGCGCCTTTTCACTCTTTGCCGAGGGAATTGTCCCCTGCATGTCAAGTGTAGCCATTAGAAGGAAGGGTTTGGATGAGAGGTGCTTTTCAGGTCCCCGTCCCCCTCACCTTTGAAAGGAGACAATAGAGCTGTTGTTTAGGTCCAGATGACCACACACATATACACCCACTGCCAGGAAACTTTCTAGTGTCCTTCAGCTGTAAGGGCCTGTACGCTAAACTCACATCTCAAGGAATGGGTATACTATGTAACGAAGCAATCATTGCTGTTTTTGACTGTATTAACCACTGCTATATCCATGGCAACAATTCTTTTTGAGGTTAATTTCATGGCAAGGTTTACAGTCGCTGAGTTTAAATCAGGGGCCGAGGTCAGACACCGCAGATGAAAACCGTCCTGATGCAGGAAGACCAGGGTTTGGTCTGCCCTTCAAAATCCAGAAATAACCAACAAATCAGATGAATTACAAGACGAACGCAAGCAGTAAACTCCTGGGACATGAATGAAGCCAATACTCAAGTGCTAAGATCTGCAGATGCTGAAATGACCTTTAGAGTCCTGCTCCAACAGTGAGTCAGTCCCCATAGACTGCCATTTAAAATGTTCTTAACTATCCAACAGAAACAAACATGTTTACAGAGCGGTACAACAAACAGTCCTGGTCGCTATGGCCAATTTCCTCCTGCATGACAACTGTATAGTGTGAATATTTATACAACTCACCTGGCTTCAACTTGAGTGCATGTGTCTTTGAATATGCCTGTCACTGACCAACTGTTCCACACTGCACATCTGGATAAGCCATAACAGCTACTCAGAAACATCTGGTGCTATGTCCATCTTTAAATTAATTGAAGTGAAGTGAAATGAAATGAAATGAAATGAAGTGAAGTGAAGTGAAACGAAGTGAAGTGAAGTGAAGTGAAATGAAGTGAGGTGAGGTGAGGTGAGGTGAGGTGAGGTGAGGTGAGGTGAGGTGAGGTGAAGTTAAGTTAAGTTAAGTTAAGTTAAGTTAAGTTAAGTTAAGTTAAGTTAAGTTAAGTTAATAGTGTTCTGTACAGCCACCATAGGACTTTGACTCTTCAACAATCACATGTTATTTTGTGCTGAGATGAGTGAGGCTATTGTTCTTCTGGGGAGAACAGAATCAGAACAACCTGGAACAACCTCTGATCACTCCAAATATCATGTTTGGCCAAGCATACGATGGCTTTTGCTCAGAAACAAAAGAGTCTGTCAGAGTTTTACCGCTGCAAAACCTCTTGGAGAAGAAGTTGGGTTGGATGGTTGGATGGGTAACCTTTGTCACTTTGACACAGATGCTGGTTCTTCAGATGTAGTTCCCTCTGGACCGTCAACACTGGTTTCTTCTTCTCTGGATCTATCTTAGGAAGTTCTTCTTTTAACCACAAACACAGAGGTTCACAAGCAGGTTTCCTGCATTATCCTGGCTAAATCCTGTTGCAAATTTCAAGGCAGTAACCCACAGTTTTAATGAAATGATACATTCTTCGATGGGAAATCACATTAATATCAGTCTTCAAGTTTTTTGTACCATCCAACATTCACTGCAAGAGAAATGATAATGAATTAATGCATGGAAATGTTGAGACATTGAATAGAGAATGATTTGAAATCTGCTGTATAATGTAAAATATATGCCATAACGAGCAGAGGTCAATTTAGATGTGGGTGACATGGACAGCTGTGGGTGGTCAGAGCAGATGCCCTTTCTAGTCTGTTGACTTCTACTTTCTGAAAAGGTCTCTCTCACTTTCAGTGGGAGATGGAAGGAGTTTGGGAAGTAGTTTGACCTCAGGAACCTATCTTCTGTCTCTGTACAGAACTAATGCAATTAGTAAAATCAACCACACCAGGGAAGGCTACCAAATCTTTCATTTTATTCATAATACTGAACATGAATTCATTTTTCTGGGGAGTGAACTCCAAACTAGTCTGAATGCAAGAACCTGCTCTGCCAGTTAACAAAATGGACATGTTCTAGTTCAAAGAGATAAATGATAAGAGCTGTTAAAATTAATTTTGTGTTGGTTTGTCACAGTTCAGCATGGAGCCTTTAGTGTTTTGGCTGTTACAAATCAAGTGAAAATGAATGGTCTCTTTGGAGTAGTGAATAGCCTTTCTGTTTCAGTGCTACGCTGACAGGAAACATTATGTTATCTTTGAGCACACACAGATATCATCACAAATCTGAGACTTCACTGACATATACATGTTTTTTTCATACAACAGGTTTCACGTTATAAAAGATTAATATATGACTTTTTTCTTTTTATTATTTATTTACTTATTATATGTTCATGTATTTCATGTTCTTTCAGTATTGATACTATAGCACTGTATGTATATCACATCCAGTTTGACATACCACAGTGAGAGGATAATAGGATCAGGGTCCAGACATCATGTTTAGCAATCTTAAGCCCAGAAACTATGAGGAAGCCTCTGGCCTCTGGAAACTTAAAGCACACTCTCTTTAAGGATGCAACGCAAACTTGGCATTCACTGCATTCTCCACCAGCTCCTTTTAAGCCACGGGTGTCAGGACATGTTAGTCCGTCTGCAAACTTTTTTTTACAAAACGTGGCAGCGTGCTTTTTCCGAGGAGCAGACCTTAACAGCCTTATCTATGAAGGTCTCTTAAGTGGCCCGGCTTTGGAGAGTGACTTACAGGAGGAAAACGAGCTTGGGGGATCAGAGATTGAAGGGCGGTCATTGGAACCGTTACCACGGCATTCCCATTCCCACCACCACGGGTTTGTGTAAGCCCCTTAATGATAATGCGCCGTACAGTCTGCCCTCCATGTTTGCCTCTTTGACTGACAAAGTCACTCATACCAGCGGATTAGCAGGCTGCACAGGCGCCCTCCTCCTCTAAATGGTTATCGCTAATATGCCCATCATGCCTGTGCTGTGGCTAACTCCACTGTCCTCCACCTCTCTCTGTCCTGTCATCCTTTCCTCCGTCCTTTCTCCACCTCCTCTCCTACCTTGCTGCTCCACCTGCTTGGAGGGGTATGACTGAGGTAGAGGTGGGTAACCCTAATCCCCCACCTCCCCTCGGCCGTATGAATGTACAGATAATCTTCAGGTGGCTGGTACACACATCAACTCACTCTCAGTGCTGGCTGCTGACCTCTCCTGCTAATACATGCAAGGTTAAGAAAACACAGCTCCTGAGGAAACCTAATGCAACCTTAGAAAAATTCTAAAGGCTGTTTAGTGGACCCCGCTGTGAAGGCACAAACAAGCCTTGCTGCTTACATGCATTCCAACTGCACATAAACACAGAACTTAGGCTTTGCCCCATTAACCCCTCTCCTCCTCCAGTATTTGCAGATCATGCGCTGTCAAATGGATGAAGGCCTTTTCCGAATGTGTTTTGTGTTTTTTGTATCTATTTGCATCCCAACTATTAATAGCCTCAGATTTTGTGTATCTGAAGTGATGCAGTTAGTATGCAATGCTAAACTACCTGCACAGCACCAAACAGCAGAGATACACAGTTAGCAGCCGTTGAACATGAGAAGCATTCAGCAGCTGGACAGCCCGTTGCTTTTCAGGAGTTTGTAGAGACCCAAACTACAAACTAAGAGGACTGTGAATATTAGACCTACATTCGCCCAGTGCCAAGAAACACAAGTCCAAATGAATGCTGCCTGGCTGGACTGAGAATATTTTCACAATTTAACACATTTGTGAAGTGTTTGTGAATAATATCCCACATATGAACTTTATTTTGTTCAATCATGGTTGACTTCATGATCATGTTGTGTCCTGTGTTCTTTCACAGGTCCAAACATTCAGGAGGCAGACAGGCTGTCTTGGTCAAGGACGCTTGTGGCTTCAATCCTGGTCTATCAACTAAGAATTAGTCTTTTTAACCTTATGCGCTCCCAGGAAATCATTTATTTATCATTTATCTGTAAGCTAGAGAAAGTTAATATGTCTTTATAATGTTCCACTTTGGCCTCCAGGGAAAGAGATGCACCCATCCTGACCATACAAACTTTCCACTACTCACGGAAAATTACATCAGATCATATACAGTCAGTGCAATGGTACATCCAATTGATGAAGCCATGTCCTACAGCTGTGATTAAGCATCTGTCTGGGTTAAACATCCTGCTTAATGCCAAACGCGGCACACCTGTGCCTTGTGTCAGGCGTGTGTCAGTCCTGTGTGTGTTTCACAGTTATCACCTTATAAGGACTGCTTCCCCCGTTGGCCTTGCCGGTATGAGACACAAGGCCCCGTCGACCTCCCACATGTATGAGTTATGAAATGACTGTCTGTGAGTTGTCAGCTCAGCTTTAATTGTTTCAAACCCCTCCCTTTCCCATCTGGTGACTTTCTGATAAAGTAGTAATTTCCACGTTACAGCCTCATCTGCTGTGTGTGTGTGCGCAGCCAGACAAACGTCTGAGGACTTGCCTCAGCCAGCTGATGAGGTGGAGCACCTGTACAGCGCACTGACTCATTCAATCAAATACACAAAGACTTACACATATATACACACACTGGAGTGTCTGGTCCTGGGATTACAAGTGGCTGTCTTTGTCAGATCATCAGGAGCATCAAAGTCGTGGTGTAGGTGTTGCACAGTTATCAAAATTAATAAATCACAGTTCTCTTTTGTTATATTCCACTTATTCATGACTGCTGCATTGCTTGTGAGTTCAACCCAGTGAAGTGAAGGCACAATCTGGGTTCCACCCTGCTCCCTGTTCCTGTGTGGGTCGGCTCCAGGTGCTTATTTTAATGTGAATTATGGTATTTCACCTCTCACCATATCAGCTGAGTTTATCAGGGACGATAAGAAATAGTTAATGAATCCATTGAAAATACAGGGATTTTTTTTTTAAAAGCCTTTGATATATTATGAGGCCAACATATGCTGACAAGAAGAATTTGACATTTTTTCAAATTTCAAATCACTTCCATGGTCAGCATTCACAGGGGAGTCTGAAAAGTACGCCCATGTATTGTCTGCACAAACAGCTGATAACAACCAGTACTTACATTTTATTGTTAGTTTTCTTTATTGTTGAGCCAAGAAGGAAGTCAGGTGATGTATATGTGTATAGAGCAGATATTGTTGTCCTTATCAGAAGGACAACCTCCTGAATGACACATGGGGCAAACAAGGTCATTGCTCTTTCTTTTCCATATGATGGATTCATATATATTCATATACATGTTATTGTTGTATCTCCTATAAATCATAAATCTAATCACACATATATACATGACGTGCCCTACATGGTTATTGAAGTTTGCTTAACTTGCTACAAGGACTTGACATGAAAAAACTCACCTTTGGTGAGTCAAGTTAAATGTCTATGTATCTATTTGGATCAATAGACAATATAGACATCTGACAGGACTGAAGCATAAATGATTTAAAACCCACTATGTTACTCAGAGCTGACACTTTACCAGACATGAGGAACTTGAAACTTGATCTCTTGTGCATTTGCCCTTATTGTCTTCATTGTTGACTTGAAACAAGCCTCACAGCCTTAACATTTTGATTTTACTTTTAATTCCACTGACTTGAAGACTGAGTGGTTGAATTTGAGATAATTAAGACGTGCTCCAGTGACTTCAGAGCAGACTCATTTTCAATAACTTGGGTGACTTTGGATGCTTTGAGACTTGATGCTTTATAAATCCAGTGACTTGAAACTCAACTTGCATTGACCTGGTTCATGACTTTTTTTGACTTTGAACTTGCAGTGCTCTTTAATGGCTTCAGATTTGGGTTGAGACCTGATCAATGACACATTACTAATATGACTTGAGACTTAACTTGGATAACATGGTTTATAGTGACCTGAAGCTGAAAAGTCTGGACGATTAATTATGATGACTTGAGATTCAAACAAACTGACACATGACTTGATTTGGAAGTATAAACACTCTGGACTTGACTTGACTTGTTCTTGTCCTCAGTGACCTGAGGTTTGACAGATGTCAGATTTGACCTGAGACTTGACTTGGACTTGCCTTAAAATACTTTAAAACAGCTCTACATTGTGCTACATGTCAATTTGAGAATTGTGTCAGTCCATTGGTGATGAGTGGGACATGGTCTTCTTCTTGATGGTGAAAGAAAACCATCAGTACCAACTGACAGGTCTACTACGTGATCTGCACAGGAGAGGGTGTCAACTTACAACTAGCGCTTAATATGTTGATGATACCCCTTGTGGGGATTTTCTGTTGAATCCCTGTGGCTTTACTACCGCTTGGTTAGACTTAAACACAACCCCTTCCCTGTTATTGTAAGGGATTCTCAATGAAGCCGACCCAGCTAGAGCTACAGTTACCATTGATCCCGCTGGTGTTGGGAAAGCATGCAAAGCATCTGGGTCTGTCCCAGTGAGAGCCCTATTACTCATGGTCAATAATCCTGCTGGTCCTATAAGGAACATTTGCACGAAACACACCCAGGAAAGAGAAAAGGGGGAATGTTTGGAAAAGAGGGGACAAGACAGGGAAGGACACTAGATTAGGGAAAGGGTAGGACAGAGGAGGGAAAGGTAAAAAAGTAAAAAAAAAAAAAAATCGAGGTGAGTTTACTAATGTAATTTCTGAGTCAAAGGGTGAACAGGGGGGATGTGTGTTGATGGTGATGATGATGATGATGAGTTACTGGAGACAGGCCTGTAGCATTAGCCAAAAGCAGCACCATGGAACTCATCCTTATTTCTTTCACCCAGGACATCACAGCACTGCACCGTCTTATATAAGGTTTTCATGATAGGGACCAACTGAGCATATTATTATTAAAATAGAATGTCAACTCTGCACATGTGATCCACTTTAGCCCCCCCCCTGGTGCCACCTGACTCTAGAGGCCAAATCTAATCAGGTCACTACAGCCGGCCCTCCGCTCCAGGACCCAGGCCACGCCATCGTTACCTCAGCTGATATGCATGTGGTCAAGAGAAGGAAGTGGCTGAGATAACTGAGGCGTTTTCAGTTAGACAGGCATGAGGTAAGCCATCAGGAATCTCTCTCAGGGCATTACCTCAGTCTGCAGGCCTACAAGTGCCTGTGCCGTTGGCCGTGTAGAAAAACACACACACGCGTACACGCGCATGCACGCATAAATAGAAGTGCCACCTATTTTAGGCACCAGGCCTTGTTTCATCGGTATTATGGATGTCTTCTCTGGTTGAAGTAAATAAGTTGACTCATAATTTCACATTATGAGGTTTGGTGAGGTTTGTGTGTAATTAAAGGCCATGTCTGCTCTTGTTCAAGCTTAGAGGCTGTCCGTTTGTTAAAGGAGAAGTTCCATTTTTTTGCAACCTGGAGCTTATTTCTCGCATAAAATACGTTCATTTACTCACCCATACAATTTTGGTGTAACTTGGTGAAACCCCTGTAAAAAAAAACCCCGGATGACAATAACAAGGCAACTCTGAACTCACAGGGGAATAGTACTGGAGATTCATAACAACATATTGGTGAAATGAATGAGTTTTGCAGCAGATAATGTCTTATTTAGAGGCTGCATTGATGATGCCCCATCACTCCCATTATATGGATATACGTAGATCTCTAAATATCGTCCGAAGGACTCCAAGCTACACCAAATTTGTATTGGTGAGTAAATGAACGTATTTTATGTTAGAAATAAGGTCCAGGTTGCAAAATGGAACTTCTTCTTTAAGTGATTTAACACATAGTGTTTCTGGTGACTGAAATAGGTCACAGACTTGTTTTTGGGGGCGTGTTGCAGACTGAGGAAAACGTGATGCAGACAGTGTTGGAGTCCTTGTCTCATCTTGTTGTATCTTCAACAGCAGTTCTTGTTCTTCCCTAACAGTAACCTGTAACCTGCCTCGCTTCCTGGCATGGCCACAAGGAATGTTCAGAATGTACCTGAAAAAAGTCAACAATAAAAGTATTTAGGAGACATTAAATTGCACACAATGACTGCCTAGTACAACAGATGCCTTTGTTGTGTGTACTGCACAGGCAGGGATCTTATTCCACCGCTGTAATCTGAGATTTAAAAAAGCAGAAGCGTGGGGAGGGGGGATTTTACAGGGTGGGTAACTTCAGATGGTATCTACCCCCTTCTGCATCATCCAAGCCATCAGAGACAATCAAAGACTGTGTGTGGCACACACACACTCGCCCTGATCCTGAGCCAAGGCGCCGCAAAATTAATTCTGATCTAAGAGATATGTGGAAAAGAAGACATGTGTCCACGCCCCGCACCATCTAACCATCTAGATCCATTTACCTCTTGTGCTTTTATTGTGTGCCCTCTGCAGCGCCTCACTCACAAGGCAGCAAATTCAACAAGAATGTCAATATGTCAAGCTCTGCCTCTCATGTGCTGCGCAGCTATGTGAACTCGTCCCATCTGATAGCAGGCAAAACGTAAACGATCCTCTGTCAGTGTTCATCGCTCAGAGATACCACCATTTGTTTTCATCTCCGTCTCCTTGAAAAGTGATAAAAAAAAGTTTGGGATATTATGAGGAATTATGAAAATAATTAGATCATTTTAAGCAGAAAAAGGGAAAGAAACTATTTCATTATCATAGAAATAACCCTTTACGTCAAAATAAAGTAAAACATTAAAAATGTCACAATATGACGTATGTTTGCATCCTATCTTACATTCAAGGGCAATTGTTCAGTCATGTTAGATCAAAAGTCTATAATCCTTTGTGTATATATCTTTAAGATGCTGCTGAGACACAACTAAGACTCACACACACTCACACACAGATTAAAACACAAGAGCATCAGTTGTTTTTCTATTATAGAAACATCTGTCAACAGCTCCTTTGTTGTATTTATTCCAGACCAAAAGGACTTTCCCATGAGGTCATACAAAGACACACACAGCCTCCCACACACAGCAGGGGTTGTTAGTGCCTTGACAACATTGTCATTTCTTCAACCACAACCCACTGACAACACAGGATGAAATTCATCAGTAATTACCCAGAGAGAAAACAAAAAACAGTCAAGTGCAGGCCAACGGGGTACATGAACTACAGTAGTTTGTCCCAACATGTTTTTTTTTTTTCACAGTAACTTTTCCTCACATCATTGTGTGTGCATTTGTCTCCTTTGTAGTGGCCACTATCACCACATCCCACTGCTCTAACCCCCAAACATCTAAACCCATTCTTCTTCAGCTGGCTCTCTCTCAACAAAGGTTCTTCTCTTCTTTTGATGCCGCTGCGTCTCCTTCACTTTGACTCAGGCCACCACCACCACCACCACCTCCTCCCTCCTCCTCCTCCCTGCATATTT
>OMNW01024480.1:9159-26233 GCA_900303245.1 Selene dorsalis
TTTAACTTTTTTTTTTTTTTTTTTCCTACAAATAATTTGTTAAAAATGTTCTGAAAACTTGGAGAGCAATAAGAAAACATCCAACAATCCAACAAAATAATGTAAGAGAATAGTTTACATTAATATTTATGGATTTTTTAAAAATTACATAAAAACCTTAATCCCAATGAGCAATTTAAACAAATTCTTGACATAGTCCCTCTTGTCCAAGGTTCATATCATATTTTAATTTTATGCTTAGAATAAGTCATAGTTGGTTCAGTCTAACTCACCAACTGTTTTTCTAGCATTAAAAAAAAAGTATACAGCATCAAAACAGGATGTTTAAGTTGTCATCTAAAGGTAAAATTGGTCTACTGTCTTTAGCATCTGAGGTCATTAAGGCCATTTTTTTTATTTGTCTCTATTTTGTCTTATGCTAGGGCAGTGATACTGGATATTGAAGTGATATTGGATCTTGTTGTCACTGATCTGACTGACATCCACTGGTGCTTCCTACAGTAGGTGTGATATTGTGATTTTTGGACTGCCATGGTGTTGCAATTGCGCTGATGCATATGGATGAGTGTTGTTGATATTCTGTGAGTATTCTCATGTTGTTGACTTTGTAGTAGCCTATAAGCTTTTGATGCGGCGTTATGCAATTTTCCTGCTTTGATTTATCATCTCTGACTACACTGACTGATTTCTCCTCCACCCCCTTAACATATCCTAAAATCATTTATGTTGAAGACCCTTTAAAAAAGGCTTTTTCATCTGAACCCTTACGTCCACACCACTTTTCAATACAAAGCGATGCTCTCATGTTGAGATGAGTTGTGAATCGAACAGTTTTAAACAAAAGTGTGCCTCTTCCTGTTTGCCAAATGAAAATATACTATATGTCTCAAACTTATGAAAAATGCACCCTTTGGGTTCGACTTTATTCAGTTTGGTATTGGATTTGCACAATGGCACTTAGTGGTGGCAGGCTAATCACTGAGACATGATTGCTTCTGGGAGAATGACTCCTCATTGTTGAGAAGCACTGAGCTGCAGGGGGACAATCAGGCCAGCACTCTCAGTTACAGTTCCAGTCAATTTGGATAGAAAATGCCACATCCAATGGTTGTTTGTTTAGAGAGAGTTCCCAATAAAGCTATGAGACACGAGTGAATCATTTCACACAGGAGGAGAGATGACTGTGCTTCAGCAGGGTCTAAATACATTCCTCTCTTTTTCTCTGTGAGGATAAAAGCTGACTGGAGTGGCATGGGCTCTGACTAGTGCTCTGATGACTTCAAAGAGAGGCGAGGGATGTGAGAGGAGGGGACAGAGAGACAGAGGTGGATGGATGCTTCACAGGTAAGGTAGCAAACACCGGGGGGAGGAGGGAGGGCAGGCCGTAGAAAGAGACTGCACATGTGTGTCAGGGTGAGACAAAGAGAGAAAAGTTAGTATATGGAAAACATCAAAGACCTGAAAGTGAACAAAAGAGGCCATGAGCGTGGGAGGGGAGAGTGACGGAGGAGGGGGAGATATAAAAGAGACAGAGATGTAGAGGGCAAAGTACGAACACCAGCGCGCAAGACAGACAGTGCGGGAAAACTGGGATGAAAAAGTCTTGGGAGACCGAAGAGTTTTTTGTTTTTTTTTAAGTCTAGACACAAAGAGAAAGAGAGACAGACAGAGGGAGAGACAGAAAAATGAAAGGGTGTTTTGCAGAAAGACGATATTCTCGCTCTGAGCTGCCAAAATACACTGCAGAGAAGAGAGATAATGCATGAAATACTCTGTGGAGAAGATAACAAGATTTCTTATTTCTGTTTACTTTTGAAGGCTCCTGACGTGCAAATATGATTTTAGCTTTGGCAACATTTTGAGGCGGCTATGAAATATACAGCGGTTTGAGAACGACATTGCCCAATTATTTTTATTTTTGTTTCGGCAGAACGCTTTGGTGGATATAATCACAAATTCTGGGAAATCAAGTCAATTCGAAAAGGTCATTTTTGCAATTAGGAGAGGTTAAGTGGCTGTGTTATAGTCCATGTTTCACATAATAGATGGGATGTCTTTTTAAACTGATGCTTTGCCATCAAGATTGCATCTCTATTGCAAAAATTACACCAGTACATCAGTGCATGGTGCTATATCTGACGTATGATAGCAGCCAGGAAAGGAAATGCTCTGTTTCTCTCCTAAATTCTGTGATAAACAACTACTTAAAATGGGCGAAATTTCTCTTCAAGTTAATATATTTGAGAAGGGAAAACATCCGCACAACGAGAAGCAGTCAGGAAACCCAAGTTTTTACAATAAACAGACACAATGTCAAACACATCAAGACTAAGAGATCAGCAGGCGAGCCGGAATTTGTGCAATATATAGATGATGTCTGGGAAGAAGCGAACCATCACCAGAAACAGCTGGGGAGTGCATTTCAAGCAGAAATAGAAGAGACTGCATGGACACAGTTAAAATGCAGACAGTGTAGTCAGAGATGCAGGGTCAGGACAGGAGGGGTGGACATCTAAACAAAGGTTGAATAAAGGACACAATGATGTTTTGGACCAATGCACAGACACATGCCCAGTGTGTGTGGTGATTACAGAGAAATACAGCCAAGAAATCAAAATAAAACTGTCTCTGCCCCTCTACGTGTTACCCCTCTCATTCTCCCTTCAGCTCTAACTGAGCATCTCCATCCTCATTAAGGCCATCACACCAGAGATAGAAGAGAAGTCATTCACAACTCTGGCTGGGGTTCTCCTATAATCTCTGGCTAAATGATGAGCTGGAATGAAATGACCAGACAGAGGAGTTGCCTGAGTCAGCCTCTATCTTAATGCCCAGGCTTCCTCCGGCCCTTATATAACCCTGACAGACAGGACTAAAGACTTCAGCTGTGGCAGACATATATGGAGAGGAGGGCTTAGAGCGAGATGGGCTTAACTATCTTTTCTCTGTTTTAACTGAGCAGCCAGAACCATCATCAACTCAAGTCCAGTGTTAAATCATTTCCCTATTACTATAGTAACTTAACTACTCTTGTGGTACAAGGTAAGCCACAACACTTTTGATTTTGTGCACTAAATGAATTTTTACTAAGATAACAATATTGTCTCCTGTGATTCTGAGCACATGCAACTAAAGCATTATAACAATTTATGTTCATAGAAAATATAAATGCATTTAATAATGGAGACCCAGAATCAATAAAAGCCCACAGCCAATAACCACACAGAGAAATCTTTGATTGTAGATGAGCATATTTACACCACTTTGTATGATTAATGAGAAACTACTCAAGGAATGTTTAGCTTAGCTTAGCATTAGGACGGGAAGGAGGGGGAACCGTGGCTCCATCTCAAGGTATAGAGATCTGCCTACCAGCACCTTTAAACCTGACTAATTAATACACTGCATTTCATTCATTTTTTAACACACTGAAACATATAACATGTTGAACCATTCTACACTCTCTTGAACTTAACTTTATTTGACAGATGCGTTCAATGGGCCTGTTTTGCTGCTCAGTGAGGCGTTTATGTGTCATTTTGTGATCCTGCCACAGGGGGGTGAACATTTATCGGATTCTTCACAACGTTTTGTCTGATAAATCATAATGCAGGCAGCACCGCAGGCCCCTGATGAGTGTTCAGATTCTACAGTAACAGCTGGCCTCTGGTAGCGCCACCTACTGTGTATATACTCTCTGCATGCTTTGCTTTCTGTTTATTCATGTTGTTCTATATTGTCTCTTTGAAGACTAAAAGCAGGACTGAGGAGAAAGAACTACCCACATATACTGCACTGCATGCACCCTGAAATTGGTTTCATCGAGAAAGCCTTGAGTCACTTATGGTATTTGTGGGATGTATCAGTTATACATTGCATTGTGAGAAGACGCAGCATGGTTGGGTGGATTATCTTTGCCTCTGGTAGTATGATGAGATACCAGAACTACAGTACTATCGACTGTAGCATGTGTCAGCGGTGCCAGCCCTTCTAATTGCCGTTACGGTATTGACGTCAGCAAACAGAGGCAAAATGGATTAGAACAAAGCCACAAATGCCAATTTTCCCTCCAACAGTGTCTGCCAAACAACCGCACTTTCCCTCAACAGCACGTGCAAAAAGGAACATGCATGTTTTCATACACAGGAAGCGAAATCGCCTGGCTGGCAATCTGACATACAAAGAGCCCTACTTCACAGACAAAGATTTCTCTCTGATCTGGCAATTATAGATCATCCCACCTCACCCCCCCTCCTCCCTCTCCCGGTCTTACTGATCATCTGATTGCAGATTGAGGGAGACAGGCAGTGTAAGAACCCTTCAATCTGGCTCTTAACTGAGAAAAAGCTGAAAATGTATTCAGTCCCCACTGCTTTCGAAATCATGAACAATGTAGGATGGTTGGAAAATTGTACTGATAACAGGGCCGGGCCGATGTAGGGTAAGTTTAACAGATAACAGATTAGACTCCAGATTGAAAAATGCTCTCCAGTAAGGAGATCTCTGCTGAATTAGTCCAAACCAAGACTTTGCTATATTAATAATGGCTACACTTCTGCATCATTTAATAACACTGTGTCACTGCTGTGTTGCAGCAATGCAGAGGAGAAGGAAAGTCTTGTCCCCAGCAAAATGATCTCTTGTACACAACCACTTAATCAACTGACAAATCAATAGCATGCACTAATACCTTTGCCCTGTTTGTTATTGTTGTTTGGTCGTTGCTTCATTACTGAGTCCCACTAAGGGGAAACGGTTCAAATCTCACGGTGCAGCATCAACACCCTTTCCAGAGGTGTGAAGGACAGAGTTCCCCTAAGCTGAAAACACAGAGAGCAACAGAGGAGGAGGCAAAACGCTATAATGAGGGAAACACATGAAGAAATTTGAATAATCTTTCTGCATCAATGTAGGTCAAATACTGTAGCTACCAGAACTTTTAAACCCCATTCTTAGCCATAATACTAACAGTAACAGCATTATAAACAGCAGACCAATATACCCTGTACATCGCTGTCAAGTTTCACCGGGGACCAGTTTACATCAACGATACACAGTACTGACATTCATGTAAGCACCAGAAGCAGTTCTCTCTCCCGCATCAACTGAAGATAACAGTAACAGCGTGATACAATGTTGTATGCGCTCACTGGGAGGAGAAAAAAACAATAAACATGCAGCATAGGATTAATGGCTGTGCACAGAGACAGAAGCCAAACTGGCTGCTGGAAGAACAATTACTGGATGCCTGTCGACAGCTCAGATGTAAATAAGAGTGGGCTGGTGTCTCAGCTGTCAGATACTACACCACAGAAGAAGATCCATTCCAGTAGTTACAGCATACTGTGTAATAAATGTAATCTTAACTGTTGATTTTATTTCTTCCTATATGGAGACTTATTTTTCTATAAATTACTTAAAAAGATAATCTCTGCCAAAACGTATGAAGTGATTTTGTGAAATCGCCTTGTGAAGAAAAGGCGTAAGGAATTTTGTCACTTGTAAATTGTTATATTATTATGTTTCTTGGCAAATAGCTGGTGAAAAGCTCTGTCAATACTCTGTGTTGTGAGACACAACATCCTGGAAACTTGCAATGGAGAAAAGCTAAGGTTTCTGTCGCATACTGAACCAGACACCCACCTCCTCTGACAGAATTGCAGTTGGGAGACTGTAACTGTGTCTGCAGCCTTGATGCTCATCTCCAGATTTTTTTTTTCACTGCCTGAATTAAGTTGTAAGAGCCTTGTGAGCACTAGAGATTTTCACTTTCTTAAGATGAAGCGAATGTGGAGAAAGCATCAATATTTAGACTTTGAATATAGCGTCCGTTAAATCTGATCTGTCTAATGTATCTTCATTTTCTTTCCCCTCTCTTACCTCTCACTTAATTAGAAATGCCGCGTGCATTGACACACACACGCAGAGGCTCCCACGCAGACGCACACATACAGAGACACAATCACGAACACACACAAAGCGCTGGCTGGTGAGAGAAGATGTTCCCTCCTCATGCTGAGTGGCTATGAACTTCGCCAGAGCTGTTTTAGGCTCGCATAAAAAATTCAGGACTCTCTCTTAGCAACATTCGCCCTACATACAGCATACACACATGCTCCCAAATGCATCACAGCATTATTCATGGTGCACACGTGAGCATGAAACACACACACACACATACACACATTCTTGATGATGATATAAACCTGACATGGTTAATGTGCGAGCAGCGAGACATCACAAAGCCTTTTATATGATTATCCATTGCATCCATCCACTGAACATTTTATTGGCATTTCTTGACAAACTGGGGGAGTTCGGATACATCACTTGTTACCACCTTCCTTCATTCATATAGTGAGTGATGAAATTTTCAGGGTCACAAGTGACTCTCAGTAAATCAGTGTAGCACAAAGCATGGCGATGTGTGTGTATACATGTGTTTCTGCACATGCAACTGTTCGAACACCGTGTGTGTGTGTGTGTGTGTGCTTTTGTATTTATATTTCCAATGCATCTGCATATGCATTCAAAGAATGTGCTTGAGTGCATGCGCCCTTGAGGAAAACAGACATCTTTGCGCACATCTCCACAGCAAGCAGGTCAACACCTCGGCTCACCCATCCATTTTCATTAGACATTAATGACAGGAGCAGAGGGGTGGAGAGAAAGAGAGATTGAGAGAGTGAAGGGATATAGTTATACTCCCAGCGGAAAGACTACCAAACCACTATCTGCTGTCCTCAACCATAAAACTCCCTCTGTCGATATTACATAATCCTTCCACTACTATCCACTACTAGTACATTGTCAGCTATAAGGTGAGACTTGGCAAGTTTAGCTTAATATCAGCGGCTTACACAACATCTCCACTGTGTATTTACGATGCCGATGTGGGTCTGAGCAGTGAAAACAGAACATTAAAGCAAGTTTTTCACTTGAGAATTCAGTTCATGTTAGTGTGGCCCAGTCAGTGTGGGCTGAAACATCCCTGCCAAGTCATCTCCATCTGAAAAGCATTTGGGGGCACCTGTTCGTGCTGGCGGCATCCACATGTCTACAGACAGTGCTCTTTCAATTGCACTTTGAGTTAAACCCACTCCAGAAACACGATTTCATCCTCACTGCCTTCAACCATGTTCTTTCATTCTGCAGCGTATCTAGGTCAGTCAGTATACAGAGCCAAGCTGTGGCCATGTGTGGTCAAGTGGTGAGAAGTGAAGAATTGGATGATTTATCTGACCAAACATTAAAGGAAAAAAATAGCGTCTTTACTCTAAAATCATTCTTGTTGCTTATTTTGATGGAATAAAAAAAACAAAAGTCTGGTAGCTGAAGATAAAAACACACACACACACAAGCTGCTTTAGATGTTTCCTTATTTGCATACTTGGTTCAACTGATCCTTAATAGCATGATCAATAGCAGGAGAAGGGAAATAGACATTACATGTAATTGAATAGCTGAAAAGACCTCAAGTCAATATTTGATGCTCCTACACAGGATGCAACTCGTTTTCATGCCTTAGCATATTTGATACTATTTCCTACTAGAATAAAATTTAAATATTGATTTCCTCCCGCGGCTCCACAAATATAACTAACAAGGGATGACAAAACCAATCTCTTTTATCCATCTCCATCATCCCCAGTATTTGGCCTGTTTGGGGATCTCTCCCGTTCACAAGCCTGTTGTTGTCTTGATTTTGGAAGATCCTGAAAATCACGATCGCTCCTTCCTGCCACAAGCATAGCGACACATCCAGCAAATCCTGTCCCACACTGGCAGTAATATTGCCTAACACGCTGTGAGTGCTATAAAAGACCGTCAATCTCTGATATCATGCTAAGCGCATCCTCTTCCTGGTGTGCAGGAGCTGTCGCAGATGGAATAGGAAGCGTTCTGCTGAAGGGTGAGGAGAACGAAATGAAGAAATTCACTCAATGCTCGAGTCGTCCGCAACTAAGATCAAACAGTGATCACTTCATTGGTGCATCTGAGATTGAAGTAGAAAAAAAAACACACTACAGTGCCCATCAGGTGATGGTATGTTCACAGCTGTTGTTGTCGCTCTGATGTGATGCTTCAGGCATTTTAAAGGACACCATAACCTACAATCTTGATTATTATATAATGATACATAAGTTAAGTGATTAAGGTATTGAGTTTCAATGCTAGAAACGTAATACCTACCACATGGTTTGCTCCAAAGCAGATCAGAAATAAACCATGACTATTAGACAATAGCAGAGCCACCAGGAAACAGAAGCCTGTCCTGATGGCAGCAAAAGCAATTTTCAAAATGGCTTATTTGTAGGTTAATCTTAAATGTAGCTGTTGTCCAGCAAGAAGGAAATATCACATCCCAACCAGTGCATGTATCTGTATTTTACACTACATGTGTTCAAGCCTCTATAAAAAAAGAAAAATAAATGAAAGAAAGATATGTTTGAACCTCACATCTTGAAATAAACAAACGTTATCTTTCCTGCAGATTGTTATTTCATTAATCCATTTGATGTTTGGGGCAAAACTAGATTAAGGTATCTCAGCAGCGAGCCATTTCACACCCCTCCCTCTCTCTAATTTTCTAATATAGTAACAGATTTAACAGTGAAGAAATACACCAATAGCAGTGTAATGAACAATGCTTAAAAAGCCTTCGGCTTGCTCTCTGTTTCATTAATGTCAGTCAGTTAAAAATCCATCCTCCAACATTAGTTAGCGATAAAGCTGATGGTTTAACTGTGTGCATTCATGTCAGGGCATTTCTGTGTGTGTGTGTGTGTATATGTGTGTAATGCTGTGAATCTACATTGCATGTCATGTATATGCTGTGAGAGAAAAATTGCATGTTGTCTGCACGCTCTCATCAAGCTGATGTAGCATCACAACCCTATCAACCATGGCACAAGATCACTGTCTTACCATTGGTATTAGCAATTTCCATTGCACAGCTCGTCGTCAAGTAAATTGATGCAAGAGCAAGACACACACACACACACTCACACTCACAAACAAATACACACACGTGCAGACTAAAAATAGCAGCAGCCTTACCTTTCTGTACACTATCATGTTGGGGGACTCATCCGCTACCCCGTTGGTCCCCTGCCCACCGCTGTTGGTCTGTGCCATGATCCAGTAAGTTAATCTGCCACAGGGAATGTCAGGTGCTCCTGTTGTGGACACAATTGTTATTTCAATCCATCAGAAGAACAATGGAGCTTGAACGTGACTTGCCCTTAACTTGCCAATTCACTCAACTTGTGGCCCGGATCACCTTTCAACACATTTGACATTTCCACTTGGAGCAGATGTGCAGAAGCTCCAGTTTGGCTACACGTGTCTGTGTTTCACAAGGTCTTGACAAGGACATTTTCTTTTTTTTTAAGAAAGGTGGGCTGATTTTACACAAGTTACTGCTTCACTGTGAATTCTCAGTGAATGGGGCAAAAGTTCAACCTGAAAAGCAATGAGAGAGACACCATGTAGGACCATGATCACTTTCTGCTCAGACAGATCCACTGTGCAATAACAAAAAAAACAAACAAACAAAAAAATCTGTCTTAAAACAGTGACAACATTTTACTGTTTTTGTTGTTTTGACAGGATTCGTCCTCATTTCTCATTCTAGCCTCGCAATTGCAAGATGAGGTGAGGTGAAGACCGGGACCCTGACAACGGGTAGATGCAGTAAAACAACACACCGTCCCTGGAGGAGGAGGAGGTAGGCTACTCTACAATGCAGCTTAGATACATGATTTCGGGCAGAGCAACCATAGCCGAAGCGTGCAAGATTGTGCAAATCTAACAGATACGGTGTGCACGTTGCAGCTTCATCATGATTTCTTCTCCTTACGACACCCACACGATTTTAGTCTGCAACACTAAATAGCCTATAGCATGCAAACAGCGAAGTCATGTAACCTGCTCTTAACATGAGGCCGTTCGCTGTATTATATACTGTGTTTTCTCACCAACCACGGTTCAGCACCTTGGACAGCTACCGCAAAAAAAAAAACGCCCGCGCCCCGTTACCGTCCCCCTGTTGTTTTTATGTTTTCCTAATCGAGAATAGCGCGTAAATACACAGACAACACAGCGACATCGGTCACCGGAGGAGCAGGATAAGGAGGAGGAGAGGGACAGAGGGAGGTATAGGGGAGGGGAGGTGAAGGGAACGGGGGGCTTACCTGAAAAAACGCGCAGCCCGCTATAGGACTCCTGAATCCGTGCAGAGGTGGAAGCCTGGTCCTTCGCGTTCAGCGTGTCAACTGGCAGACATAGGAATGCGAGGATTGTTCATTGGCAACGTGAAGAGGCAGACATTCGGTTGGACACTTGGTGTGGTACAGCTCTCTGTCTATCTCTGTCTATCTCTCTCTATCTGTCTCTCTCTCTCTCTCTCTCTCTCTTCCTCTCCTCTGCTCCTCTTCTCCTCTCCCAGCGATGCTCAGAAGCACGGGCGCGCCACCACGGAGCGGCGTGAACGCGCATCGATCCATGACCAATCGCGTGTGAGGAATAAATTACAACCCGTTTTTGGAGACATACAGCTATGTTTTTCTTTTCTTTTCTTCTTCTTCTTTTTTTTTTTTAAACCCCCACTCTTCTCAAATTGCGATGTGCATTGCAGTCATACGCCGGTTCTGAAAGCCTGGCCAAGGTTGAGCAAAGTTGCGATAGGCTTTAACAAATGCAATCTTTAAAAAAAAGGTCAAGGGGCAAAACAAAGCGCAGACATCTTTCCTCATTTTCCAGGAGGAGAAATGTGCATCTTCCATAAGCAGCCTATAATAAAGTGCAGATATGCTCAGAGATCACACGGTTCAGTCTAATTATGTTAAATGACCTTAATCAGCTGTGAAAAGTTATTTACTGAGAGGTAAGAGGCCTAACACTTTTACTTTGAGCATTTACTTGATAATGCTTTGTAACCAGTCCAACATACATTAAAATGCTATACATCTTAATGCATCAGTAGTCTAATAATAATCTGACAGTATGTAATAATATAGCACAGGAGTCAATGTTACTTCAGTGTACTTTGAATTAATACATGAACAACCTTTTAAAGGTATATTTTGAGGTGCAGGACATTTCAATAGCATATTTTGTAATATATATATATTGTGTTATTGTCACTTTTACTTAAATACAGGATCTGAATTCTTCTTCTACGACTGTCCTCAATACATAATTCATGTAACATAGGCTGTAATGTGATATTACTTGAAACACAGATTTCACCACTGCCAGATCTTCTCTGAAGTCATATTAGCATTTCTTTCATTAAAATGAATACTTGTGGGTATATGCAGAGGAGCTGAAATCTGCTCCTTTACCTGCATGAGATGAGGTTTTTCACTCTGTTCAATATTTGTATTTCACAGAAAGTGCCATGAAACTGTGTTAGACACCGACTATAAATGTAAGAAAGTGTTATAAATCATCTAAGAGTTTCTGCGATTGGGCGCATGCAGTTCTGCAGAGATAAATGAATAAACAGAAAATCTCTTCATTTGCTGCAATCTGTGGCTTTGAGATATGTGGTAGTCCAGGCGTGAAAGATGACAGATGTGCCCTTTCTCCCTATGTACTGTATGTGTCTGTATGTTTATTTATCTTCTGTCTTCCCTATCCCCTTTGCTTTCTCAGGACCTGAGATAGACCTAAGTATTCAGTCCTCTCAGTTTCCCTGTGAGCTACAACACCAGAATTACAATGTGTAGCTATCATGTACGTGTTTATAACAACAATTTTGTAAGGATAATTGGCTACTAAGCCAAACGGCAGTAGATGTTGCAGCCCTTAGGGATACTATGTCAACAGACAACCATTACAATTTCTCTATGCATTATTTTCCTTGTTTCTTCATCATCTATTATGGTAATCATCTGTTTGTTTGTCTGTTAATATAAGATGCATGTGCTACAAATGGATCACTTCAGTCAGGCAGTTTTCCAAAAGTCACTGAATGCAACCTCAAACACATTCAACCTGGATACTACAATATAATATATGGACCCATCTCAATTTTTCTATGTTTATTCAGAAAAAGTTTCCCTCTTTTAGAATAACAACTTAAATGTAAATGGAGTTTTTGACAGTCTTTATATAAGACTTGATGATTCAGACTGGACAGCAACATAATGGCTGTCCACTATAGATGAGCCCTGATGTAGGGGCCATGTTGTTAATATTTCATTTGCAATGAATGAATTAATCCGAGCTAATCACTCCGATTTACAGACTCACAAAGGTTTCAGATCTCAGGCCACTTATATTTAATCTCGTATATGCTGCTTTTAGTCCCAATCCTGTAATCCGGCAGACGGATCTAAACTCACTTCATGGATGTATCTGGTCTTTACAAGACTAAAAGGCAGAATTAGAAATGGTGGTGTTATGATGGATTCTGCAGCCACACCAAGGCAGTAATTGCATCAGCTTTTTATTATCTACAAATAGCAGCAAGTAGACGGTTCATGTCCAAAGAACATGTGGAGAAACTCATTCATGCCATTATCTCAGGAGGATTAAGAAATGGCCCCTTTTTTTCTTTTTTTTTTGTTTGGTTTTCCCAATAGACCACTAGCCCTGCAGGCCGAGTCAGGACACTGCTGTGAGAGCTGCTCATACTGGCTTCCAGTTAGTTATAGAACAGATTTTAAAGTGCCATTATTAGTTTAGAAATCACTTGATAGCTCGGGGCCAAAACACATCTTTGATATGCTCGAAGAATATAACCCCCCCCTTAGATCTTTAGGAAGCAGTCAGCTAGAAGTGCCTCGAGTCAAAACCAAACACTGTGTTGGATTCAGCCTCTGTGCTGAAGAGACAGAATGAGCCGGCTTCCTGTTGAACTTAACTGCACTTCTTTTTTAGCCACTTTCTAATCTAAATCAAAGGCTCACTCTCCAGTGTCACTAAGTGATTGTATTGTATTATTTTCATATTTTTCCTTTATTAACTGTATTACTACTCTGTGATGTTACTGTAGTCTTTCATAACTTGTATTTTTCAATCAATATTTTGTGCATTTCACTATGTCTATTTCATAGTGTTTCAAAACATTTTGCCATGTTACATTTTTGAAGGCTGTTTCTCTATTGAAACTGTACAATACAAACTAACCTGCCATGCCTTGCGGTTTTATATTATATTTTTAAATTCATCTTAATGGTGATGTCATCCCATTAAAATGGTCCCATACAAGGACAGCTACAGCCTTTAAATGCAGGAAGAAAAAGCTTTTTCAAAGCAATAGCAGGTCAAGTGTTTTGATCTGCAAATTGTAACAGTGGAAACAGGGGAGGAAGCAAAAAAGGGGAATTATCCCAATTGAGGGAAAAAATGGCGTGTTACATGTTTTTTCAATTCTTCACTTCAGCTGTTCAATAAATTCACCCCTTAACTGAGGTACATTCGTTGTTTTTTTTTTTACATTGATTCCCCTGACACAAATTGTTTTCAGATTTCTCTCATTTTAAATAACTCTGAAAACTATTCCTTTGGAAACTCTACTTTTCAAGCCTTTAAACAGTCGGCTGACTCATTTTAAGTAGTTTTGTTTATTGTTATGATTCAATGGCTCTAATAACCAGAGTGTATTATCATTAGCTCACTTCATGGTCAGATCGGTCCAATTTTAAATGCTGTAGGCTCTTTAAAGATCAGACATTGGTTATAACAGTAACCTGTTATGTGCAGCTCAGAATTGCCACTTATTCTAAAGCTGTTATGCAGCTGATAAAGTGTAACAGACAAGCTCTGACAAGATAATGTACCCGTTTGACTGTCTCCCTTATTCACAAAACTTTATCTTTGTAGATAATATGTAAATAGTAACAAAAGTAAAAAAGGTTACTGAGGGGTGATTCTATTTTATTTGTGTGTACCTAAAGGTTCAATCCATAACATTTTAAATTTAATGGATGTATTTGCCTAAAGTATAGCATTAAAGCCTTTAGTAATAGCTTTCAGATTTGTTTACTTTATTTACAAAGATAGCTGTTTACTAAGTTCCCGAGTGGTTTTCACAGAATGAGGTGCGGTAGTGTGTAGGGGTGTACGGTCCCTTTAAGTGGCTGAACACTCAAAGTCCCAGAATGCACCGGTCTCTTCGTCGTCGTCAAACAAAAACGCGGAAACAAAAGAAATAATCAGTTTGTCAAAACAAATAACACCGAGTCGGCATAAAGTGAGCGTAGCTGTAGCTGACAGCTGTCAAAGTTAACACCGCAGCTTCACCTGCCTCGTCTGAGCGACTTGCCATGGCTTTGAAAAGAATACAGAAGGTAAACGTCTTCGTTAATTTACTTGATGTACTGAAAAGGTCGGAGCGACGCGGAAACGCTGCTCCAGCGATAGCCAGTCAATCACCTAATAGCATCTTGTTTGCTAACCCGACGTTCGTGATTATTATATCAATGTTTTAGGAACCCTGTGAGACTATGTGCTTGTTTCTCGACACGGCTTTGACTGCCAACAAGTTCACTGTTTGTACTGGTGGCGATGGCGTTGAACCAAAGCCAGTTAGCAAAGTTAAATGCGCTAACTTCGCTGGCTGCTAAAGTTGGCCTAGCAAACGAGCAACATCCAAACACTTAGTGTTTCTCTCTGATTTTCAATATGTTTTAGTCTCCTTCGGTTGTAGTTAGTCGTTCAGAAATGTTTGGAGTTCGTAACTACAAAGTCAACTACTCTGCTTTTGGTGCTTTTCACGAATACGAGGCGAAAAATGTCAAAAAATTGTATTTTTTTTTTATTTGTACAGGAGTTAAATGACTTACAGAGGGATCCCCCAGCCTCATGTTCAGCTGGACCTGTAGGGGAGGACAGTAAGTAGGAAAATATATCATTTGATGACATGTAATCTGCTGCAATGTCACTGATTTGTGTGTGTAGTCTTGATACTAAATAATGTTCTCACGGATTGTTTCTTCATCTTTTGTGTCCTGTAGTGTTTCACTGGCAAGCTACCATCACAGGACCGGTGAGCCTTTTCTGGATTAGTTGTCTGGATTTTTTTTTTTTTTTTTTTTTTTTAAACAAGCTGCTTCTGGATCTCCAGACAATGGTGTTTTATGTTGACTTAACAGCACTTTCTAGTGTGTATGGAGAGCACAAACTGGCACACTCTGTCCCAGTGTTAACAAACTCAAACCCATGGCATTATGGAGACAATAGGAAATTTGAAACATCGTAATATCTTAAATTAAAGGAAATCTTAAACAAATGACATTCAAATGATAATCTGAATTTGCTTTCTTATTGGAAATGACATTGTACCTTTAAAGGAAACAATGGCATAATTTAACAACAATAATTTGTTCATCTCTTTCAGAATGACAGTCCATATCATGGAGGAGTATTCTTTCTCTCTGTCCATTTCCCCACGGACTATCCCTTCAAACCACCAAAGGTACAATTATTTGTCGAAGACATTGGGTGGCTCAAAAGTACATCATTTTACACATTTTACATATCACACTATAGAGCAAATTATAAATGTGTGATTTGGAAGAGACTCAGTCTGTTTTCAAAATCCACTTTGAAAAGTGGATTAAAACCTATTTACACTCTGGTCGTTCTTTTCCATAGGTTGCCTTTACAACAAAAATCTATCACCCAAACATAAACAGCAATGGTAGCATCTGCCTTGACATCCTGAGGTCACAGTGGTCACCAGCACTCACGGTGTCAAAAGGTAACTAACATCTACATTTTGAAGAAACACTGTATTTGCTGTGGTTTGTATCTAAAATAGGATCGTGAGGAATTTGAGATTTTTTTTTTTTTACATAAAATATGTAAATAAGGATGTACGAATGAAATATAACACAGGGAGAGAATGTCAGTGGTGTTTTTTTTCTAATTATATCAAACACAGTCAGGCACTGAAGCACATTTGGTGATGCAATCACTGTGCTGTCATTAAATCTGGATTCTTACTAATGAATGGTTTTCAGCCTGTAGGAACACAGGTAACAGGGTTTTTGAGGCTGGTTACCCAAAAATGAACCTTTGCATCCTGTCTACTTTTGCCACTTCATAAAAATGAGGAGGAGCCAACGGTGAAGATGTTAATGAAATAAATCGCTAAAAATACTCTTTTTTTTCATAGATGAAAGCAGCATGAAATCAAAGCTTGTCTATTTGTATTTAAATTGGTTTGTTTAGCTAAGAAGTTGGAAAAGTCATCTTTGATTTAAATGGAAGATGTATTCACATTGGTTTTCAATCTTTTTTTCAGTTTTATTATCCATATGCTCTTTGCTGTGTGACCCAAACCCAGACGATCCCCTAGTCCCAGACATTGCACACATCTACAAATCGGACAGACAAAAGTGAGTATGAAAGCCAAAGACTGTTGTCAAATTAGTCTACTGCTCTTTAAAAACCCACTCTGGTTTTCTTTCCTTTCAAGGTACAACAAAGTAGCCAGAGAATGGACTCAGAGATATGCAATGTGAAGGACTGAAGTTTCAGCAACAATGATGCATCCCTAAACACCTCAATATATGACAGTACTGTTTCAACTACTCATCCACACTGGTTCTAGCTGAGGTGTTTTATACGCTTGAAGCACTTTCTCTTCTCAGATTTTACCTAATTTAACTGTTTTTACTGTTTATTTTCCCTTTTAAATTGGCATTATTATTATTATTATTATTATTATTACTATTATGATTACTATAATTATCATTATTGTTATTATAAGTAGTATTATTAGCAGTGGTGAGATGGCCTGATTGTATTTTTCTTTTAAGAGATTTATATTGGACAAGACTGTACTGAATTCATTTTGCATTGTTTTGCATTAAAAGCATTGATCAAAATAGAAAAACAGTTTCTTCTTTCATAAAGCGCACAAACTTATATCAGTACCTTCCTTCCTGTGGCATCAAATGTTGGGTTTAGTGTGATTTATACACGTTAACAAAACCATATGTCCTTATTATTCACTTTACCACTGGGTGGCAGCCTTTACTTTTTACTTCCCTAGCATTTTACACAGGGCAGTCTCTCTCCTGCACAACTCTTGTTTTTTTTTAATATATTTGTG
>OMNW01024480.1:34936-70764 GCA_900303245.1 Selene dorsalis
CCCCCCCCCCCCCCTTCAGGATCTGTGTCATATCATCAGATTCTTGCTAATACACAGCCCCACTAGCCAAAATATTCAAACAAAATATCAACTTTTCCCAAAACCGCCTGTTATGCGCATTAAACCTAGTACAAAAACTTGAAAAAGCACCAGATATGGAGATTTGTGGTTTTCACTGGACAGGATATCATATTGCCTTTGAGAAAATAATGCATATAAACACATGTATAGGATTATAGGATTTTGTGTGCTGAATGTTGTGCAGAATGATTTTAGCTTGAACTGTGCAGCCCTGGGTGTCAGTCCAACATAATGAATCTAAACAGTGTGGAGGGCACACACACACCAGAACAGCCAGCCTCTAATTTGGATGCTTCAAATGACTTTACTGCTGGATTCTACTCTACTCACTTTGCTTTGCCCAGTTACCTCTCTTGCCACCTTTTGCTCCCCCCCCCACCCCCCTCTCTCTTTCTCTTTCTCTTGCCTTCCTTTTTCTCTCTCTTTCTCATTGGTTTTACTGAAACATGCTGATACAATTAAACAGTTCTATTCAACTTTGCTTACGCGTTGAATTCCTTCATCCTGGGCATGATGAAGCTTTCAGGAGCTGTAATATAATTCACCTTCAGTCTATGGAAAAACCTGTAATTCATTACTCAAGAAAATAAAACCAGGAGTCCTGTTTCAACAGTCCGAGTGGAGCTGGAGTGCTGTGACCCATTTCTATGCTCCTGGAACTGTAAATGGGCTGAAATGAATACCTGTTTTTCTACGTCCCTCAAAGCTCTTTTTCTCCAACCCTTTTCAAAGTGCAGATTTACATTCTGTCTGGTTTGCGGTTGCTATTTTAGAAGCACTTCTCGGGGGGGGCAGCCCTGACTTATGCTGCACGCGTGCGCACTCACAACACACACAGACACACACTATCCAGCCCATAACCACTCCCCCCCAAGAGCTTTCCGTGTTTATCTTTGGAGAACCTCAGGTTTTGGTTTGTTGTTCTCTCCCCTCATTCAACATCTAGTACAATCTGCCTTTTCTCCACTTGCCTTGATTGGAGGGAAAGCATTTTTATAAGAGCACCTTTTGGATCTGCTCCTGGCTGTTACCAGAAAACTGTGCACTTGAGCAAAAGAGAGAGGGTGGTGGAAACAAGGGAAGAAAAGGATATCTCATTTTGCTCAAGTCAGTCCAAGAGCAGAGGTTCAATACAGGACCATAAATGAATTATCTTCATTTCCTTAGAGCTTTTCTGTTATGCATAAATCATGTGATTGACATATCAGTGGAGATAACTCTAAGGTTGAGTAATAATCCTGTGCAGATTCCTCATGTCTTAAGACGTACAATGCTATGGTTGAAATGCTGACGGATGCGAGATGTCAGTGATTTCCCCATGGCATAATGTAATGTTTACAGTGCAACTCTTGACCTGCAAAGTGAGACTGACTCCCTGTGCTCCGTGGGGGATCCAACACAGAAGATACCAGGCACCAAGAATGTGCCGTGTTGTGTAATCACTTGGCAGCATTCACACAAGGGAGATGAAGGAGGAGAAGATAACCCAAACATGTTACCAATAACAGCTTGATGAAGTCTCGTTTCCTGGACCGGACGATTCTGCTGCAGAGATGCTTGTGTTAATGTGAAGTCATAATGGACTTGGTGTTTATGGACATCGTGAAAAACTGTTTTGGCCGGAGAAACTTTTAAGTCCATTTCTAATTATTTTTAGACTTGTGTCGTCTGTGTGACCCCCGTAGGTCAGCGGGTTCTACTTTCTTTGGCAGGCTTACATAGTTGTCTGCCAAGCAGCAACATCTGGCACTTAGTTCATTTATTTGATAGTACAGTTGCTTGGTAACACAGCAGGAGTTGAGACTGGCCTTTTTTTTTAAGCACAGAGGTGACTCGGCCCAGAAATACATTGACAGGTGTTCAATTTTTGCGCAAAATAACAACTTTTACAGAAAGTTGGAGAGGTCCAAGTGGTTTTAAAGCATCATCTTATATTCTTTAATATTTTTAGTTCAGCTTGATTTTAGTGGCACCTGTTGCCACAGACACAAAAGCTACAGGCCTTTTTGTTTTAGTGTAGCCAAACAAACTTTTCACAAAGAGGTCAGTTGTGCAACTGTAGTCTAAATGTTAAAGATTGTTAACAGTGTGACTGGTATCAGTGAGACTAAGAAAATACAGTAGATTACTTGCTGCATCCTGGCCTTCCCTCGTAAATATGTGGGCAATTAAAATCCACTGGAGGAATGGCAGACAATATTACTTACTTAAGGATTAAATCACTGGTTCTCTTTTTTGCATAATTACAGAATCTATTTGTAGTAGGAGGAATATTTGTCTTTGTCCCAACAATTTCCTTTCAACAAAATAAAGATGTCGGTGTTGAAAGCTCACTATGCTTCCTTGGCGGTGCTGAAAGATCACACAAAGCAGACAGCCAGTTGCAGTCCTTACTTGGTGATTAGATACCACTGTTCTGTTGGGGAAGCAGCTGAAGTGTTTCTCAGGCTCTGGAGTCTTTTTTGCTTTTTTGTTTAGATGCCAACCGGTTTGCCAGAGCAGTTCACACAGAGACTTAGGTGTTGGCGTTTGTCCGTCTTCATGTCGATCTCAACCCGACAACTGCCAAGTATATGTCAGCTGAAGGTGATGAACTTGTAGAAACATCCTGTCTTTGAAGTGAGGCATTCAGGGCTTGATTGATGAGAACAACGGTTAGAACAGTCTGACTGAATGGCATTGATTATACTAAATGTTCTGTTTGCTTAATAGTTTCACTTATTATTAACCTTCCAAACAGCTGTCCTAGATCTGAATGACTCTGTGTGTGTGATTCTGCACTGTTCATGTAGGTAACTTTTCCTTTTTAATATCTTCGGTTGCATCAGGCTTTGATGCATCATGTTGTGTGTAAATCATTGAGCAATTGTTGTGATGAAGTACTTGATGTGTCATGTGTTATTGCTGGATTAGACATCATCTGAAATTCCAAGTTTTGACTGTCACATCTGTTGCTAAGGTAAACAAGGTCAGGATTTATCTCTAAAAATTACTTTTGTGTATAGGAAAAACTTGTTCGAAGGAGATGTGTCATTCAGGCTGTAGACAATTTAGTATGCATTTTTTTCCCTCTGATCCAAATCTAAGTTGAAACAATTATCCTGTCTTAGTTGACCCTCCAGATGTCACATCTGCACAATACGAGAACTTGCATTAATGAGTATTAATGGCGCCGCATTGCGTGTGTTTCGCTGCAGCTGCTTGAGGTCCTCTCATCACCTCCGTGTTGAATCAGCTGAGAGCTGCGCTGCAGGGAGACACATTGGAAACCTGATGCGAAAACACTGTGCTCCACCGCCTCTTTTCAAAAAATATAGGAAATGTAGTTTCTTTTGTACCAGTCATTATCCTCTTCTTCTTTACAGCCAAAGGGAGGAGGAGGAAGATCACAAGTCTGGCTTTAATATTAATCTGTCTCACTTTCGAGGCATGTGAGCAGATGGTGGACTGAGATGTCAAACTTTTGCTAGATTAGAGTTGTCATGTGTTATGAAATCCTATCCAAGGGAAGTCGAATTTTAATGCTTGCGTAGACTTTTCTGTGAATGTCCCAAGTTTCACCTTAAGTCCTTGTGTGATTATTGCCAGTGCAGAGGATTTTGTCTAAGCAGCTCTGCAGTTTAGAGATTTAGCTGGTGCCTTTAGGGGCTCTCTTTTGCTTTTTGTAATCTAAAAGCTCCTGTCTTCATGGAGATCCTTTGACATGAAAGCTTTCGACCAGTAATTCTGGCACAGCGTGAACATGGGGCTCACCAGGTGTATAAACTCCCTCTTCGGTATTTGATGGTCATGGAGTGACTGTAGCATGTTAAAAATGAATTGATATTTTACATCTGAGCTATGAGGTATTTGCCCTTTTTATTGGAAAACTCAGTGTGGAGTCGTCAACTTTAATTTGGCTTCAGTTGAACTGCTGCCCTTTCTCAGTCTTTCCATTAAAGCTGGATAGCGTAGAAGCTGACACTAGCTTATAGTGAAAATATTCATGTCAAAAATGTCTTATGATTTATTAGGGCCTATGTCTCTATTGTTTGTTTGATTGTTGTGCATGGATCGAAGCCATAGCTGTAGAAATCAACGCTGTTTACATTCCTTCAGTGTCAAAACAGTGGAATCTCCCAGAAACTTGGTCTCTCCACAAAATAATGGATACCAGACCCTGGTTCATTTGCCAACTTTGAGTCTTTTACATCTTTCCACTGCAGCTTCTCTCAGTTTGCTCTTTTAAATGCTGTGACAGTGATTTGATGCATTAAATAATTATATGGAGAGAATTAGTGGGTGTGGACCTCATTAAGTGCAACCATCATGTTTACCTTGTCAAATTAATAGACAGACATTTAGATAACTGTTTTACATCAGTGCCACATTATTGGTGTCATATATTCCAAAAAAACAAAACAACAAAAAAATAGGGGGCAGACGGGAACAATTGCAACATGTGATGCGTGCTCGGGTCTCCAGCGTTGTTTTCAGCTGTGATGCCTTTGCAATATGCTGTGATGGGAGGGAGGAGCACAGCAGCATTGTCCTCATATAACCTGGATCACAACACTGGGACCACCACTCTAACATTTCAGAAACATGTCTGATTTCAACCAAACACTGAAAGATATACTTTAAACCCAGGATGTGCTCTTCAACTCTGTTCAACCGACTGGTCGCTTTGACTTATGGAAGGCCTGTAATTTAAACTGGGTTTTTTGGTTGGCAGACAAAATAATAGGTTTTTCTTGTCTTGGTTATCTAAGTAATGAGGCATGAGCTGTGCATTCTTGTGGTAAAATGCCTGTCAATTCTTTTGAGTAGAGGGGCAAAGACGAATGAAAAAGATCTCTCTGGTCTGCTTCAGCCTGACTGATCTTAGGTTTGTTGGCAAATCAATTCTACAAGCAAACACGGCCGTTGTGAAGAAGAAGAGAACCTGAATTTGTTCACCGCTGTATTTGAAATTGTTGGTTTCTTGCATTTCTTGCAGCTGACTTTCAAATCTCATATGTCAGCGCACCCCTGAATGCACCATTAACTTTAACATAAAGTCAGCAGAGATGAAAAAATGTACACCACTTGTAGCGAGTGCACTCAAATATGCAAAACCATCATGACCCCCTTTTTTAATGATCCAACACAGCATGGAAGAAGCCTTATAATCAGTACAGTGTTTCCCATGCATTGATTTATTTGTGGTGGCTGGGTCAATAGATGTTGACCGCCATATTGGCTGCACTCACAGATAAATATAAATCAGTTTTACCGTGCTCAGCAGCAATAACAACTTGTTTGGCTTCAGGGTATTCAACCAACTTTTGTCATTAGATAGTGACATCCCCATTCTTCATCCTACCTACAAAGCTCTCATTGGCTCAATGGGTTTTCCTTTGACGGAAACAACGTCAATGAACACAACACTTAACCTTCTACTCAGAGGTCAGGAACCAGGCGAGTGCTCAGGGTTATAGAGTTTGTCTGCTCCAGTAGCTCCAAATGCCTCAAGTAGCTGTTGTCTTACATTAAAACTGAGAGCAGAGTAAAAGTCAAACATGTTGTCACTCATGAGTTTTTTTTTAGAAATGAAATGTGATCGTATCTTATCTAATACAGATCTCATTGGACTCCATACTCTCCCCCTTCTGTCTCTGTCTGGTCTGCATTTTCCCATGGTCAGTTAAGGCACCACACATGAGGCCAACAGGATGTTTTCCTCTCGGCACATGGCTCATGTTTTCACTCATGTTTCATATCAGATTCCTATCAGCCACACACACACGCACGCACGCACACACACACAAACAAAAACCTTGTATTGTTTGTGTTTGCTTGTTAACCTCGTAACAACCAGAGACTTACACATCGTATTGAGGTTTTTGTTTCCTGGATCATGCCATTAGGCCTCATATGACCTTGTTTGCCTTTGACAGGTTTTGGCTTTTTGTTTCGATTCACCAGTGAAAATCAAATTGTATTTTGCGTCTCCATATATTCTTGTGTGCTTTGGAGAACAGCAGGATATAAATCTGTGCATGCCGTGAATAAACTGCATGTCACAGTTGTCAGAGTTGTTGAACTAGTATTAAAATGCACAGTTTGTGGTGTTTGTTGGTGTCTGTTTTATTAGTCTAAGTGTTGTCCTTTCCTGCCAGGCATCACTTTGCGGGAGTTGCGCATCTTCACACTGTCACTTTGCCTGACAGTATCCCCATGACTCAGACAGACAGAAACAGAGGGAGTTTTTTTCTTTGTTTTTCTTCACATGATTCTTCTTAGTGAAGTCAGAGACATCTGTTACATATCCATGACAGTTCAAGCGAAACGTACAGTATAAGCTATAGAGTGTGATCAAAAGAGCTCACTGAGGAGAATGGCATTGTCCTAAAGCAAATTATGGTAAGTGGCATTTTAATTGGCTTACCATGCGCCCTGTCTCGTTAATTTCCCACTGACAGAGATGGTACCTTTGGGATTCGTTCTTGTTTAGTCGGTGAAAGAATGGAAACCTCTAAGAGAAAGCATCTGACTTGCTCTACTGAACTGTTTGAGTAGACACGTGGGATAAAAAGAGGCTGTTGGATGTCACCCTGCGCTGCTTCTTATTGTTTGTCTTCGCTCCTACAGGAAATTCTTCCAGTAACGTGGTATTTCATGGCCGGAGAACTGAGAGCTCTTCTCAGAGTTGCTGTATACTAAACTAAATACTTGATGTAAACAACTGAGTCTACTGTCATAGTCTAACCAAATGTATTTGCTTTTGTGTGAGTGCAGCACAGACTTGTTTGATCTTCCGTCAGGGCCATAATTTAGTCTACCACGAACGTGCATTTTCATCATAAGTGAATATGTTGATATTTTTGATGACAATCCACCTCCTACAATCTTAAAAATCCACTGTATGACTGAATGTAAAAAAAAAAAAATAGCCAAATGTATTAGACAAAGCAGAAAGTTGAGTCGGTGACTAAATATCTTCAGTTTTAACTTTCTATCAGTTGTCCAATGTACTAATATTATCATTTTTATGGTTTCAGCTATAGTCCAGACTCTTAACAGTGTCAATTTCAGTGTTTCTGGCTTGCTTCCCCTTCTTCTGTCTCATCTGTCATTTGATTATCCAAAGCTTTTGGGTGCATGCTGAGTGCAGAACTGTGAGCATTAGCCACTTGGTAAAACTACTGTAACTTAAAACAAAAATCAGAGGCTCTTCAAGCTGCTGAACAAAGAATCCAACTTTGTTATTTCCCCCATCTGTGACAGTTTCCATCTGTTGATATTGCTGCACTTCCATGGGAGTCACAACAGGAGGAACTGTCTTTTTACCAGTGTTTCCAGAGCAGGTAATGTTACGTGAGATTTCGCATTGAGTTGAGGATGTGCAGGGGATTAAGCAGGACTTGAAAGACAGAGCAGTGATAGTTGGTGGTTAGAACATTTCTTTGACTTTGTGTCAGCCTACAGTGCACATCGGTTTCTAATACACTGTATATCCTTTTAAATCAACCTAAGTTCATCTATTATTAATGCAATGGGAGTGCTGGGCATTTGATTTACACAAATATAGTTTGAAATGAATTTCCCCTCTGAGCCAAGGCAGACCGCTTTGCATGTCATGGTAAACTGTGGTTTGGACTTGTTTACTGGGCAGCCGGTGTAAGTACAAACACGTGTTAGATGCTCATGATGTCGGTATCACCAGAGGCCATAATGTCGGCTCTGGGTGAAAATGAAGCTGTTCAGGAAGGGTTTTCATTTCCTCTGTTTGTCCCTTGAAAAGTGATGTTGATGGGGGAAAGTCATAACAGCACTTTTCACGCCCAGGTCTCACCCTGTGATCATCACAGTTTGCTGTGTGCACTGCAGGAATTCTGCAAACTTTCTAAAGGGGATAAATTGTTTTTTGGACTTGAAGCCGTAACTAGATGAGCTAAGTTTTATTAAGGTAGGTTTTCCCCCTGTGACTCATGCTTACAGCCATGACATGTTTTCAGTCTGCTGGAGAAAATGTTATCATTAGTCATCATTAGAACAAAACAACTAATGAGGAGATTCCTGTCTCCATGATCCAAACTATTTATTTTTCCCAGAGCTAATACTGAGTTCATTCATGTTCTCAAAATAATGATTTTGTTAGTTTTTCTCATTTTTTAGTGGTTCAAAAAAATATTTGTGAAGTCTATGGCTGGGGGACTAATACCAGTTTTTGATATTGGTCAATCTGTCAATATTTCATGCACATCACTTTTTCTCAAACTTCAGGATGACAATATCAGATGGTTTGTTTTTCTTCACTAACAGTCAAAATCACAAAGGTATTGAATTTACTGCCACCTCAGAAAATTGGCACAACTAAAAACCTGTTCTTTTTTTTTATCAGAATAGTTGCTGATAAATCTCCCTGTGAAACTGATGGATTGGTAATTTAAGCTGCATCTCCTTTTAACGCTTTAAAATTTATGTTAAAGAATAAAAACGACAAAATGAAAGAGATGTCTTCTGCGAGTGAAATGCAGCAGGGCTTTAGGGTTTTTTTTTTCTTCAGACTCAAAATCACTGTTGCACTAATTTCAGCATTTATGACTGAACTGTATAACCCACATTGACTCTGCTGCTGCTCCTGACCCAGATTTGCACAGACAGCAGCAGATCCATCTCGGCTGAAACGCATCATTAAACCTTCCCTGTGCTCCCAAATGACAGAGGAACATGAGAATCCTCCTTGGAGAGCAGATATGTATTTTGTATCAACAGAGCTGCCACAGCTTGAAGGACTTGCAGATGTGTTTTTAGTGACTACGGGCTTGACTTACTTTGGTAGTTGGCCCTCACTTTCTCTGGGTGTATCATCTGAGAGAGTTTCTTGGCGTTTTTACCTGGCTGGAAACTGAATTCAAAACACCAGGACTCCCCTTTAAGTGTTTATTTTGTTTACAGGTTGTTCACAAGTTTTCATACGCTGTCAAGTTTGGAGTAAGAGTTGGGAGGTGTGCAGTGTGCTGACAGACAAATTGCTAAAGTGTGAAAACCTTTTGTAAGAAGTGTGAACCTGACACCAGTTGACCTAAGTGTGGTATGAAATATTCCATTAACGGCTACTGTAAAAAGCCCAAATATGTTCACTGTATCCATCAATTTGTTACACGGAAGCTGTGTCCAATCTTTAGGATTATAGAAAATTACTTGGAACATTTTATTCCAGTCCTGCAAATGAGCAGCGTGGGTCACTGTGCCAAACACAATATCCAAAGAAATGGAGATCCACCATAAACACAGCTCTGAGTGAAGATACCGTAACATTTTGAGGAGGCCTGGTAATCTGTGTGTGATTTGGCTTCGTTGAGGTTACACTGTATATTCAAAAACTGAGTGGCTCTGTGTGGTTTTTTACGAATTTATTTTTCTCTCTCTGTGTCTCACTCTAGCTGCCTCAGAGGGGAGAGTCAACGGCGGGGAGGATTTCTTTCAGAAGGTAAGTGTGTAGTCTGCGCTTGGATAGTGTTTGCTTTGTCTCCGGGTTGCGTTCGAGCCCACTGAGCAGCGCTTCTCCGCTTCGCTAAGGGAGCAGATGTCAGGTGCTTTCTCCAGTCACTCGTAATTACAAATCAAAACAAACAAAAACAAAGGAACGAACCTGACGTGAAGTCACTCTGGGGCTCTGATCCTATAACACAGCTGACACAACACTGCGGGCCTTTCTCACTTACATAATGTACTATAAAATGCCAGATAATCTCCGCAGTTTAAGAAAAGGGACTGATCGGGCCAACGCTGCCTCATTGACTTCTCTTTGTTGCTGATGTAATTAATGTTCTGAGGCCTCATTATGTGCAGTGAAACACCGACTCGCCTCAGTGATAGTCTTGTTCAAATTGTCCTCATTGATCAGTCGAGTGTGTGACCCTGTGTGGGTTTAAAGAGTTAATGTCCAGTTAAATTGTGATTATCAATTATTGGACTTTCACACAAGTTATAACTACAAGGATTAGTTTTTAGTATGTGAGTGACCTATTAAAGCCTCCATGTCTTTAACAAGGAAATAATTTCTGAACATTAATTCATCACACTACGGTGAGTTTCACACAGCAAGAACTGATTAGGGCTTTGCAATATAAACGTCACAAAACAGTGATCCTGAGAGAAAATTCTTCGAATTCGACAGTTAGAAACTGAACTGGTGCTTTCATGCATGTGTAATTTATTTTTGTTTATCAGTTAACTTCCTACTAAAATCAGAGAGGCAGGGGTCTTATTCCTGACACTAGGTGTGTTTGAGGTTGTTGGTGCTGCCGAATCGATGTTGACCTCCGTCACGCTACATCATTTGCGACAATCTTGCCATCTGAGGTGCTGAAAACATTTTTGCACGTTTCTGTATAACTATTTGGAGGGGGCGACAAAGATCGGGATAAAATGTTTTGCCTGATTTCCTAACCCAGTTCATTGTATTTGTGCAACAGAAGTTGACCACATTTGGCCTCATTATTGGGAAAAACAGCCATTAACAGTAGTTGAACGAGTGAACATGTCGGATGAACTGGCAAAGAAATTGCCCTGATGCACTCCATTTGTTTAATTCAAACCCAAACTACTGGCTTTAGAAAGTGTGTGTGTGTGGTGTCTGATTTCAGCTTTAGTATAATAAATGAAGTAACATACTGACATGACAATGAAAACCACAATCACATTCTCCGCAATTTAAGTTAACTATCAGCCTTCACTGAGTTTCGACAGCAGTTACCATGCATGAAGGCATGTCGTTAATTACGTGGTTCTCATTAAATATTTCAAGTGGATTTGTTTGTTTAAAATTCAGCTTCCTGAGTATGTTAAGCTCCCTCTATAGTATGTTAATGGGCTGTAATGAAATAACTGATGGACAGCGGTTTGTTTAAGCATTCCCCTTTTTGTCTATTTTCCGTATTTTGGGTTTGGATATGAGGAAGCTGAGGTAAATGTCAAAGAGGGAGGCAATTTAACTGTCCCTGAAGTAGTTTTCAAAAAACCCAAGTAATGCAAACCAGGCGCCTCAAGATTCCCCCTCTTTGGAATTTTAACAAGAACTCAAGCTATACTGTTGCTCTTCCTCCGCCTCTTTTGGGTTCGGACCTAACTGTAATGTGTTAGATATTCAGTGGAGGTGTCTTCCTTACTCCACAGAGCTACTCTGACAAAGTACGGCTGCTGCTGCTGCTGCTGCTGCCTCTGGTATATTGACTCCATCCAGTCATGCTTTGTGAAGTCTGTGGCTTCAATATTGTCACAGCTCGTTCAAAGAATCTGTGGTTACCAGAGGTTAAATTGTCAATTAGAAATTAGTGTGCAGTTGTTTGGGTTGGCAGGCTGTGGAGTGGCAGGAACAGAGCGGTGCTAAAGTCATGTTTTTATTGCAGAATTTCCATTTGGATAACTCTGCAGAGTTTCCCTCTGATAGCGTGATCACCGTACATGCCCAATTAAAGTCGGGAAAATAAACAGAGTGCGACTGTGGAACGGTATTGTTGAAAGAATATGGATGAGGTGTGTGAAATACCTTGAAGTTGATGAAAATGGAAACTCTTAGTTGGGCCGCTTCCTGCCTGTCCAACACACCCATGTGCCACACACACACTCAGTGGGACTCATAAAGCGTACGCGTAGCAGCTCTGTCCCCCAAGCCAGAAGCCATATGGTCATTTCTGACGCACACACTTCTACGTACGAGGCTTTGGGAGTGAGATTGTTGCCTCAGCAGTGAGATTTCTAGTTGCAGTCGCTGACGTGAGCAACATACAATGGTCCGCCCCCGCACTTTCTCCCTGGTGTCTGTGGTTGATCAAACCCTCTTAGTCAGTGTCTGCTGGACTTCCTTTAAGTCCAGAGGAGCGTTCTGTAATCGAGAGTGAACCGTCCACCCTCTCCTTGAAGTAAAGAGGATGGCCGATAGCGGTGGGACCACAGGAGGGTGCCGCAGATGGGAAATTAGGAAATATCCAAATCCCTTCTGCTCACATTGGGGAATCAGCAGCTACACACCCGTGTTTCTTTTCAGTCTTTGTTTTGGTCTCTATCTATCTCTGCCTCATGTTTTCCCTACTCTTCCCACGTTTCTCCCCCGTCCCTCCCTCCCTGCTGTTTCAATGTTATTTCATCTTTTCACTCTATTAAACCACTGGTGTGTCATTGTTATCAGTCCAGTGTAACAAGGGGAATTATTACTCGATAAAATGACGTGTTTAACAGAAGTCCATGCGTCGGTGCACAGATAAATGCTCCATTTTTGCAGTGAAAGTTTTGGACTGTGAACTGTTGGATTGTCAAAACGCGGCACAGACCAATAAGCCGCTTGGAGAGCCGTGCACAAGTCGAGCCGAGGGACAGTGGAGAGCCGGGGAAGCTCGGCTGGTGGAGGCGATAACCGTGCGCCACAGAAGAGCTTGGAGTGGATTTGAGTTGCGACAGGCCTTTGAACCCCCAGCCAGTTTAACCCTGATCCCCCCCCTTCTCCACCTCCCCTTCCATCTCTCCTTCCCAGCAGTTGTGGTTCTGTAAATAATGCCAGGCGTGATATGTAAGTGCCAGTGCACTCAGATCTCAGGCCAGGCGTAATTCATTTCATTTGGTTTATGGCGTTGGCGCTTCTAGTATTTCGCTGTGCTGACACAGGACACAGAGGAAACTTACAACTGTCAGGATGACACATTTGGTTGGCATCATACGGTGATGATGTTGACTTAACTAGGTCAGTGTGAGTGCCATCAAGGCAAAATATATGTAAACAAATGTTTGTGTTTTATCAGGCAGCCTCCTCTGACGAAGGAGTCCCGATTCCAGCATTTCAGCCGTAAAAAGTTGAGGCAGAACTTCCTGCCTTGTGATTTTTGTTGCCCTTTTCATAACCATGCATATGTTAGCATTAGCCCTGAGGTTTAATGGGGCTTTAGCTTCAAGTTAGCACTCAGGTTGTTAACATGAACTCAGTTATGACTGGTGAGTCTCATGGGGATTGTTCAGTCAATGCTGTTAGTGTCGAGCTCTGCTGCCCCCTCGGTCAGTCTCAGCTCCACTCACCACGTCTATACACCCCCCTCCCCCAACAGCCCTCTGTGCTCCCTCCCACACACCAAACTCACATTTACAGACACACACACACATTCCAGCTGCATAAACAGCTGCACCATTGCAGCACAGGCCAGGAAATATGCGCCATGTTGATTGCTGCTGTGTTATATGTACACACGTACAGATGTGTGTACATGTAACACACACACACAGACACAGACACACACACACACACACACACACACACACTCTATGCCTCACGTGTGCTGAACACATGTGCTGTCTTTCAGGACATTACTTTAATAATATTGTGTTTGATTTCACCTTCAGCTCTGCACACGTCTGCTCTCACCAGCTGCAAACCTCTAAGAACCAATCATCATGTCAAGGTCCCGCCATGAAACTGATCAGAACCATAGTCATTCATGTATTTATTCATTTCAGAGAGGGTGGGGTGGCACAGAAGAAAGGGTGGGGCACTACATGAGTAGGTAACTTAATTTGTGCAAATATCTTGACCCATTTGAGAGGTATTTGCGAGCTCCTTCATAAAAATAAACGCCATCCACCCTTTAAAATGGTGTGTGGTCTGTTCGAAATCAGTCCCATCTGCAGGACACTGCCAAGAACAGCAACACTGGACAGGAAACAGGTCTCTGTGAACAAGGCCCTTTAGAGAAAAAGTTGATGAGGCAAAGGCCATGCAGTTTGATAATTTTCGGGAAGTATAATAGCCGTTACCTCTGATGTGTTATTGTTGTATGTTTTTGCTTTACTGGGTTAAAACAGTGCAGTATGATAAATGCTTTGACATATTTGATGAAAAAAGGCTCTTTTTATTTATAAATTAGCACTTTTTGAATATCATCACACGTTAGCTCCCACATTGCCACTGTAAGTTGAATAACCTGAGAGGCTGCATCAGTTGTTGTAGTTCTTTAATTCGTGCTTTTAAATCAAACGTCTCTATAACGAGATCCAGACGCATCAGGCCGGCGTCCCAGGAGACTGATTTTTAAAGAACAAGAGACAAGCAACGTGAAAGTCAGGGCAAAGCTAAAGGAATTCCTCCTTATCACCAAGAACAGAATGTCCTTTAATGTTGTTTGTGATATGTCCAGCTGCTGCTGTGAGCACGTGACTTCAGTCAGTGAAGGAAAGGTTTGCATTAAGCTACAGGGTTGTTGTTCTGTTTTGGGTTTTTTGTGATTTATTGTCCTCTCTTACACGTACCAGACTCTGTCATGCTAGAGATCACATTCACTTGTGCCTCAGGCTACTAACTCCATTATCACATAACTCATCAGATTTAGGTTTCAGGCTTTTAAGATCCATCATGTGAAAAATAATTTAAGGTGAATAAATGGATAAGGTTATTGCAGCACAGAGAGAAGGGATGGGGCGTCTCAGGTCAGCAGACATTAATTAGCATCATTAAGATGCTTGATGCTGAAGCTGGAACTCCTTTCAGCTTAGTCACTTTCATGATTGCATAGATGGGTTTTCTCCAGAAATAGCAGCGCAAGATCATCTGAAAGGAATCCGTCTTCTACTTTCTTGGTGCTGTAATGATGAGAATTAAAGTTACTTTGAATTTTGTTGTGATTTGCTCAGCAGAAACTGGAAGTAAACACAGAGCCGGAGACAGAAGTAGGAGACATAAGAAAGACCGGAAGCATGTTTCCCTGCCGTTTAGATAGAAATGATAATGAATAAAGATATGAAACTTTGGGCCAAGAGCTCAAGAGATGGAAGCAAGAATGTAACAAAACAAACAAACAAAAAAATCTTCAGTATAAATGTGTTTTGCTGTGGTTTCACTGGCTTACACAGATCTGTTTTATAAGGAATGCTGAATCCTGTTTTTACCAAAGAACAGACTAACGTGCTTTCGCAAGCAGAGCTCCTAATTTTCTGCCGTGCATTTACAACTTTGAAAGTTAAAAAAAAACAAAAAAACTCACAGCTGGTTTTGATAAGTATAAAGGTGTTTTTTTTTTCAAAAGTTACACTTCTGTCTACAGATTCCTGTTTTAGTTTGGTTTTCTAGTGGCAGAGATGCCTCCTCAAGCTGTTACTCATCCAGGCTGTTGATTTTTTTTATTTTTTTTTTTAAATGTGATTATAGGATGTTGTAGAAAATCAGCGAGGCTTGAAAGGGCTTCCAGTCAACCATCATGGACTCCAAGTACATAGCTGCAGAGTAAAGAGCAAAGCTGTCTCTCTGTTGTACAGGTGTGTGAGACTAGCAGTGGATACGCTGTCAGACTTTGTTGCAGAGGATGCCAAACACACCACGCTGCTTCCAGAGGAACATATGGAGGAATTTAAGCACTTCCTTTTTTGATTTGTGCATCAGCTCCCCTAGGAGTACACATTGTTGTTCTTATTTTTGGCACGGAAGAGCAGCAGATAAAACTCTAAATTTCTTGCAAAAAAAAACCCTAATGAAGGCTGTGAATGGCTTTAGTAGCGTTAATAAACCAACTATCTAATCTTCATCTTAATGGACCCGTCTCCCATTTGAGTTACAGAATGTGACTCGTTGCTTAATGCACCGGACCACCAAGGAATATTAAGTGGCAGCGTTTGCTCATGTAATGGGCTGAAACAGTCCTCGGGTGCTCGATCACGTGGCGTTGAAAACTTTGAGAAATTCATATCTTCTCCACCCTGAAAACAGAAACCCCTGGAAAGTACTAAAACAAACTGAAGACCACAGGACCTTTATGAAAACAAGGATAGTGCATATCAAGGACAGAGCCATTAGGAGAGAGCATGTCAGCTCTGCTTTTTTTCTTTTTCTTTTTTTTTGTTTGGAAGCTTTGACAGTTTTTCCACAGTTTTTTTTTTTTCTTCCACTAACATCAACTAAGCACTTTCGAAGGGGTTTGTTTGTGGATTTGTTGCCAGAAATCCAAGCCAGGTGAGCTTCCCTGTGGTTAGAAAAGAAGAGCATGGGGTTGGATAAAAAAGATCTCTCCCTGATTGGGCCGCTGACAGCATCTTGACCAGCACTTTATTCATTCTGCACTGCCAGCACATTGCCCTTTTTCATATATATACATATGCTCCTGGTTACGATGACTACACTTGTCAAAGGGTTTTCTACATAGATCGTTGTTGGCATTTTTCACGTGTTCCAAAGCCAAGTGTGCTTAATGTTGTTTTTTCTTTCTAGGTAGCATTGCATTCAGAATAGTGTCTGGAAATGTATAAACTTATCTCACCAGACATGTTTAAACTGCTCCTCTGACTTCCCCAGATCCCATTTCCTATAAAGAAGAAGAGCATTGAGCTTTGTTTCTTTTTTTTTGTGCAATTTCAGGGTTCCACTCCACCTTTCATCACGTTGGGCTTTTTTAACTCCTGGCCTCTAATAACTTGTTCCATATATTCTCTAAAGTCAACTTTATTAATATGTGCTAGCACAGTAGAATCAGTGAAGAGATGCCCACACTTCAAGTGAAGCCAAAGCCACATTAAGACACAGAAAAAAGCTACAAAGGTCCTGTATAATACTGACTGGAGGGTATTTTCTTTAGAAAACACTGTTTATTGTCTATTAAAGTATAAATATGATAATAATTATGATCAACGTATATTGCATTTAATATATTGACAAGCTGTTTTTCTTCTGCCAAATCCACTCCTCTGTACTGATGCCTTTGTTTGTGTTTTGCTTGTTTACATGTTTTTTCCTGCAGACTCCCAGTGTTTGCCAATACTGATACTTGTGATAAACTAAAACAATTTTTCTTGTCTCCGTTCCAGATCATGGATGAGACCCAAACACAGATAGCCTGGCCGTCCAAACTGAAGATTGGAGCCAAGTCCAAAAAAGGTAACTACTTTTTTTCCCTTTTTTCACCATTTACATCCCATCATAGTCAGATAACTCTTACAGAAGATCCCTGTCCTGGCTGCATTACTCCTCTGTTGTGCAACTGTAGTGTTATGTAAACTGTGCAAATGAACACCAAACTTGTCATATATCAAATGTGTCAGTCCATAAGCTCTGCCCTCAGAAAATGAGTTTTCTGGCTTTATATAACTTTATATAAGTGTTACGAGATGTACAACACCAGCAATAACAACTAAAGAGAATGTCACAACATAGGTTAATGATTATGAGTCTGTGATGTTGTAACTAGAAATATGTTCTCAGGAAAGTCATTACCCTGGTACCAACAAGAGGAAAGTATTTCAGGACTTCACTAGCTTTTATTCAAACAGTTAATTGAGACAGAGATGAAAGCTGGCATGTCTGCTGTTTCCTCACAGGCCAGCAACATTAGCAATTTTTTTTTTTTTTTTGCAGTGTGAGGGCGGTGAGTCGCATGTATTGAATCTCAAATATTTATTGGCCACATTGCTCCAATGCTGTTACTAATTATTACCATTATCGTAGTTATTTAAAGCTCTTCTAAGAAGTGGGGGTGGGGGGTTTTGGGGAATCTGTAGTTGTGCCCTCTTTGTTGTTCTCAGGAGACTCGCAAGTGAGCATCCTCAAGCCAGATGTGGAATCCAATGTCATTATGTAACTTCCTCGCTCACTGTAGAAAATAGTTGACAGGGGGTTACATCAGAACCTTAAACATTCCTCCCTCTGGATGCCGAACTGTACATCCTGGCAATCCATTCACTCACAGCCCTCTCCATTCACCCCCAAAGGATTAGTTCATTCATAAAAAAAAAAACCTGCCTCCCACACCTGTTTTCAACACCACCTGGGAATGATGTTCTGAGTACGAAGTGAGAATATTTGAAATTCTGACCCAACATTTGGAGCCGGTCAAGATTTTCCCTCTGTGTTGCGTAAATCGAGAGCAAGAATGTTGGACAATCACTTATTTATCTTATGAGAAATGTGGAACTGACTATTTTGTTTCAACACCCTGAGCTCATTGGAGGAGAAGAGAACATGGCTAAAGAGAATAAGGGAATATTTCACTTCTTACAGTGTCAGGCCATTAATTCGACTTCAACAACTGAGGGTGGTATCATGTGGAGGGTAAGGAAGGAAAATAACTTGTGACGATCCACATTCCTTTCTCCCCTCATCATGTAACACAGGATGTGACAACACAAACTCACTCACCCTGTCGCCATCGTCTTAGGTGATGGATCATTTTCAGTCATCCCAAATTAACGTCATACCCATGTGCAGTCCAGGATCAGTTACGCTCAGCAGGTCGGTGGCAGATGTGAAGGGAATCTTCACAGTTTGTAACCTCTGTCCGTCCAAAGCTGCACTCCATCAAAATGCCAGCTCCTTGTTTTCATACATCACTTGCAGCTAGGCGTCGCTGCCGCCTGCACGAGTGTGATAAGGCAGGTAGCTCACCTCCGGGGAAAGCCATCATCAGTACGCTGTGGGTGATTTAACACAGTGAGGATTCATATCGGTCACGTGTGGGACAGGTCTCACCAACAGAGTGGTCCACACCATGTGGCCGATCTTAGTTCCTTTTTATTTCTAAAAGTTTGATGTTTTCGTTGTTTTTGTGTGGTAAATATCTTTAAATGTTACTCCTGTTTTTCAGTTGTCTGTCTCAATGTTTCTGCAGATGTTTTGAATGAGAACCACCAAGCCGAAAGGACTTAATTCCCTTCATTTGTGTGGTATTTTCGAATGTAGTCCCTAGCTGGAAAAATGCTTTAGCTTTGCCAGCACAGAGCTTGGGGGTCAAAAGGTTTCTTCTCTGTCAAGTGAAACCGTGTAAAAATCCATGCAACTCAAAATACGTTTCGCAGCTGCAAGTATTCTCTTGTTTGTGTTTGCTTTTATAGGTGGCGACGGTGCCAAATTAAGGCTCAAGGTGTTCGTTTTTTCTCCTCCACAATCAATCATCAAAAAAGAGCACACTGCACACTCCACTTCAAAAAATGCGGGGGTGTTCTACATCACGACTGCAACACTCGTTTAGGCTGGCTAATGTTTGCCAGATGTGCTGTGCAGGTTAGACACTGGAAGAACCATACTCCCTCCAATGGTCACAGTGGGTGCCACAGGATGAAGCTGAGAGATTTCTATTGTTCACAGCAACAGCTGTATGATGGGAAAATTTCCTGGAACCGGTGCCGGGGCTGCGATGAGTCTCTGACCGCTCTCTCTGCTCTTTTTCCCTTTTGTTTTGTTTTCCCGTCACAGACTGCAGTGTGGCCTTTGTTTAGTTCCCACCCCTCTAAACATCTGAGAGCTGTTGTTAGTCCTTCATGCAAAGTATAGCATGTCTTTGTGTGTATGTGTATGTGTGTGTTTGAGGCTGTCGGACCCTTGTGACACTGTTAACAGGATCAGTGCTTGTTTGTTGGTTCTCACAGATCCCAGTGCCTGTTAACCAGAGGGCTCAAGCTTGTTCTGATGCTCAAGAGCAACAGAGGTTTTCGTTGTAGCCAGCCTCGCTTGTGCCGCTGCTCTGTGAGGACGACAGAGATCATGTTTTCTCCTTGTGTTCCTCAGCTGCACAGAGAGCTTGTCGTGAGTTGATGTTGTCACATGTGAATTTGGAGCTTTCCCTTCTTATCACAAAAAGTATCCCGACCGTTTTTTGTTTTTTTTCGCGCTGTTCTCGTACAACACACAAGCTTACTGAAAGTCGAAACATGCAACTGTGGATTTCTCTGACATCCCAGTCACAATGAATCTGATTCGGTGGGTCCTGTCTGATGGCTATACTGTAAATCTGCAGTGTGTGTGTGTGTGTACATGTAGGTGGTGGGGTGGAGGGGGTATTCCTGGAATGGGGTTTACCGGACTTCCTGCAGCTCAGTACAGTTAACACAGAAGTGATGGACCGTGGGTGTTTAATGCATGTGTGTGCACATTTCACATTTTTGGTTCCCCAGGGGTCAGGCATGTTGCAGAGCCAGATGTAGGCTACAGACGCGAGCATAAGCTCTGACCGATTTTGGTATTCAGTGTTTGGTTATTTTAACTGAGGTATTTAGAGGCCGAGGGGTTCTGTGGGGGCACAGTTTGCTTAAACTATTAGAGCCTCACTTGTACCAATTTCTGTGCGTGTGCTCAGTGTATTTACACAGAGAATTGGGATGTCACAGTTTCTGTTGCGTGCCGGTATGTCATCATTTGTTGAATTTGAGGAGACACTATTGGTTCTGTTTGTGTGAAGCTGAGAAAAATTTGTAAGTGTATATTTATTCTTTCATGGACTGAATGACAGAAAGAGATCCAGGAAATAATATGAAGCACCATATGACTATCTCTGTCGTCTGTTGAGGTTAAATTAAGGAAGAAATGATCTTCATGGTCGTAGTGTTTTCTGTGGGCTCTGCTGATTGATGGATTGCCTGAATGCAGTTCCACAGAGCTGTCCCCTCCCCATCTCCCTTCACCCTCTCTCTGTGCCATGTGGTTACTTGTCGACTTAAATGAGCCTCGGCAGATATCAAAGCAGCAATTACTGTTGCCCAGCTTTTCTCTGACGCGCCGTAATTTGTTGACATGCAGATTGCTGTGTCATGTTTGGTTTAAAGTGTTTAACTTGTGTCCCACTTTTCACATTCAATCTGAAATTCATCGGCACTACTTTTACTTACACGTACACCGAACATGCAGACGTATTAAAACACAGTCTCTGCTTCCACTTGTAATATTTTGCTTTCTCTTTTTTTTTTTTTTTTTTTTCCTTCTCCCTGCAGATCCACACATCAAGGTTTGCGGGAAGAGGGAGAACGTGCGGGAAGCCAAAGACAGAATTATGTCCGTCCTGGACACAAAGGTACAGTAAGCATCTTTATTGCTGTGGAGGCAGACTTGATGTTTATGTTTCTCGCCCTTTCTTGGTATCCACTTGGACTGAATGTGTTTCACCCTCGGCTCTCTCGCTGTCCAAGTGACAGATTGCACGCAGCGGTGCGGTGCAACTTGGCTCTAATGTAGCCAGATACTCGCATCCAGAGCCTTCTGTGGATTTCTCCATGTGTGTGTATGTGTGTGCATGCTGAGGCTCCATCGCCATGGCAACATGAGAAATCACCTACCTGGGCGCCTGCTCTGTAGCACCCCCTGGGGGCAGGCAATCATCTGTGCACTTTTCAAAACAGCCACACACAAAAGAGGGCAGCACGTGATTGGCTCAGTTTGTAGCATTTCATATGGTTTTGTCACGGAAAGGCTGTTTTTAGTCTGGCAGAGGCACAGCAGAGCTATTTGATAATTTGATTCTTTTTTTTAATATCCTGCATATTTTGTTGCTCATTTACTTCTTTCCTAAATGACTGCAGCATATGAAAGTGTTTAAAGAAGGGGAAATTTTAGGTTCTGGGACTTGTGACTATTTAGATGGAGTAAAGAGGACAGATGCTGCTCTAGACTTATGAAAGAAAGATTTATAATCAGTTGAGCAGGATGTGAACCAGAGAGTGCAGTTTGTCTTGGTTTGTTTGTTCTTTAAAATGTCACATCGCCATAAAAACAGACCAATTTAATTTGAACCTAGAGGAAGATAGTCCCAGAAAGATTTTTGTGTGGTCCGACTTAAGGTTTGATATCTGTAGTACCATTCATGTATAATAGCATCCATCCGTATCCCACTCACACAGCTCTTGTGAGTGTTATTGATCTTCTCTTCACCTCTGCCCTGTCTTTTCTGCTTGTTAGAGTAACAGGGTGACTCTCAAGATGGACGTCTCCCACACAGAGCACTCTCACGTTATTGGCAAAGGTGGCAACAACATCAAGAGGGTGATGGAGGAGACGGGCTGCCACATCCATTTCCCAGACTCTAACAGGAACAACCAGACAGAGAAAAGCAACCAGGTTTGTGCAGCTACAAACATAGATCTACATGTACACACTGCAGAGGCACACTGAGGTGTGCTGGATGAGATAGATGAGACGTTTACCACTTGCTGTTCAAAGAGTTGCCTCATCGCATGTTTTCCTTCAGTCTAATCAACTGCGGCATTGCACCATGATTATGTTTTGAATGTAAGTCTAATGCAGTCTGCTGCCTTGAGTGTTTAATATCATCATCCATCCACAACTGGTTCTGAAAAATGTTTTTGATCTGCACTGCTTCGCTCCATTTACAGACTGTCACGGTGTCTCTGACCGGACAGGTTTCAGAGTGTTGGTCTTGTTGGCTGTTTTGTTTGGCCCAGCCAGAGGAAGCCGGTGTGCTCACTCAAAGAGCAGTAAGATCCTGCTGTAATGACCGTTAAAGTTTAGTATGAGGAGTTGAGCACGCTGCCAGGCACGGCATCAGATGCTTATCGTGGCCAGGTGCTCTACTGTGCACCTGTGTGTTAAACTACTGACAGATTCATTTATACTTTTTCTTCATCCAAGTCTTAGTGTTTGTAATGTTATCTCTGTGGGTTCTGCAGAGTGTGGTTTGCCTGTGTATGCCCACCATCAAACTTCTCAGTGCTCTGCATCTCACACACCCCATCCCACCTCCCAGTCTGACTCTGATGATGCAAGCAAAGGCTGATAAGTAGCAAGAGACTGCTTTCAAGGCCCAAGAGCCCTCGAGCAGTCGGTGTCTTTCTGGTTTCAAAAGCTCACTCACTGCGGCAGAGGCTTTGAGATTCAGAGCGTATTGACCAGTGCAACAGTGTTGATAAGTAAATATAGACATCTGTGAAAATCAATCAAGTGGCTACTTACCTCTCCCTCTCTGTGGAGCTGATAGGCCTCAGGATGTTGTTAAAGCACACTTCAGTGGGACAGGTGATCACTAACATGAGGCTTTAACTGTGATTTTCATTTTGGAAGTTATCGTAGCTGATCACAGCACGACCCCACCGTGTGTGTTTTGTTCATGTGGGAATAATGAGAGCCTGAGACGAACCAGACTGATCTGCTTTGTGTTTGTTTCATCATTTCTTTTTCAATAATTGCCACATCTGGAGCAAAAACAGCGTGGATCAGTTGTTGGTTGGCTCCACCAGGGTGCACAATTTCTAGTGAAAGAGGGCAAAAGAGGAGAAGTCTAATGAGACCACTTATTACCGCTTTTATTCGGTGCCTGTAATCTCTAAAGACTAAATCACTTAAATTGTGAATGACATTTTGCTAATTAGGCCGTTAGATTCATGGTAATAGTAACGATGTGGTTCAAGAACACTAAACATGAACTGAAAATATGCCACAGAAAGGGATCAGGTCTCAGTTTGGATCAGGCCTTTCAGTGTTTTCATGCATTTGTTCTAGATTTTGCTCTCAACACTGAAATTAAGTACAACTACATGCAAAGATCTGAGCCATTATTTGTTTTGGATTGAGTGTGAGGGACCAGCTTACTGATTTACATATGTAACTTTTTATTGTGAACAGGTGTCCATCGCAGGGCAGCCAGGAGGGGTGGAGGCGGCTCGAGTAAAAATAAGGGTAAGTTGGAACTCTGCCATGTTTGCCTTATAGGTCCAGGCTTTCGAATATCAAACAGTTGTTCCCTGCAGGCTTGTAAGTTTGTAGTTCTGACTTTCGTGCAGCCAAGCGATAGTGGTTGGCTTGAATTTTTGACAGTTTCACAGGAAAAGAAAAAGTTTCAAAACGCCCATAAAAACTTTTTGACACCTCTCCCACAGCATGATGCTCATTGTTTTTCCTATCAGCCATATTTTTTCCAGATATTCAGCTGTCACAACCTCAGTTTGGAAACATGACAACCACATTGATCATGTGGATTAGTTTTAAGGGATTATGGTGCAGTCCCACTGGATTTTCATTTCCCTGTAATTTCTCTGTGGGACAAAACCAGTCCAATCAGACTGAACTTTTTGACATGCAAATTCACAAACTTCTCCAATGTCCACTTACAGAGAGATGAGGTGTGGGGTTTTACCCCTGATTCAGGAAACACTGATTGTTAATGTCAGTATAATACAAGCTGCAGAGAAGAAGGGATTGGCGCATTGCTCAAAACGGTTACTTTCTCAGTAAACAAAACAGCCAAGTTTCCTACCTAATCCTGCAAATGGAAGAGCGCCAGTGTTACAGTAGGTAATCGTGCGCTTCAGGCACGGTTTCAGCACTTCCTTTAAGCCACAAGCACCATTCCTAACTTATCCCAGAGACCACTTCCCTAGAACAATTGTAAAACACAAGCATGAGCCGCAGCCCTTTTCACAGGCCAATCTGCAGCTCATGTCCAGGCCTCATCTTCTCCTTGAGTTTCATTCTGACTGGAAGCTCGGCCTCCAGCCTCCAGACTCTGTGGGCGGAGGACCTCTGTACTCGTGTGAACTGTTACATCTCCGAGCTTTTGCTGTATTTCAACACCACAGCAGTTTGTCGGCAGCGAACACGTTCCTCCACTGCAGTGACCAAAACTAACAAGGCTGTGTGTGCATATGAGAATGACCGAGTGAGTGAAGTTTGTGTGATGAAGAGAGAGAGAGAAGGAGAAAATGAGAAGGTCATGCTGGATATTTGTGCAGTGTGTATTGGCAAATGTCGGCATGTGTGCATACCTCTCTGTGCTTAATGGTTGTTTTCTTAAGCAGCAAGCCGCAGCCCAATTCATCTACTTTTTCTTTTTCTTCTCTTTTTTTTGCATTGGGTGGAAAAAAAAGAAGAGTCAAACCTAACCGTACCGGTGTTGTACAAAGGGGTTTTATAATATAAGCTGTAGAGGACCACAAAGGCTGCTCAGACCTCCAAAGCACACAAAGGCAGCGGATGAGTGGGATGGATCTAAAGACAGGTTTCCCTCCATCAACTTGGCTTCTTTTGATGGAACGAGACCTTGATACTCACTTTCACTGCACGCTTCCCAAACACCTTGTATGATGATCCCTCAAACACCCAATACTTATGACTAGACAGCTCTTCCACACATTTTCCACACATTAATCATGAGTGACATCACTTAACCTGGTGGTAGTTTCCTCAAGTGCAGTGGGAGGGAGGAGCCCAGAGGAGAGATTTTCTTTTCATCTCATTCCCACACTGCGTCCACTCAATCATTTGAAAAATGCACATCTATAAAACAGCCTTGTTTTCATTCAAGCTGTTTTTGCACATATGAAATATACACTGATAAATTGGCCAAAATTAACATACTAAGTTATTGTGCAGAATGGAAGTGACTGAAGGATTTCTTTCAAATGTTGGCAGTCACCTTATTAGCTTAAAATATATATCTTTGATTAATGAATATCTGAAAAATAGGTTATAACAACATTGTTTTTAGCTAGTGTTTTCTTGTTTCTACATTTCCAGTCTAATCTAAGATGACCACTTCCTGTTTCCCCCTTCATATTAAAGAGACAGATTCAGTAACATCCTCATCATATATTCTCATTTTTCTTGGCAAGAAATTGTGGAAAAGCTTATTTCCCAAAAGATGAAAGGATTCTATTTAATCCAGTTTAAAAGGAAGAGTGAGAGAAGTTTTAGTGGTTGTATTGTATTAAGGCAGCACACAGTAAAATGTAGGGTTTCTTAATGCTGTGCTGTTGAAGCTGCCAATGCATAACACTACACAGTATTCTTTGTGTTAGGTCCTGGGTGGCCTTTAGACCACATCCTCCCCATCTCTCCTGAAACCAGAGGTGGCTCTGTTGTGCCTTTTTCCCTGAGCTCCATTAGCAGTGAACGTAACTTGGCCTCTTCAACATTCAGATACCATGTAGAAGACGTGTTAGGTCTACTGTATTTCAGAGGCTGTCTCGGGCGGAGATCTGTTTGAGTCTGTAACACATCGGTTGTTGAGGTGATGGATACCCCTGAGGATTTCTAGAAGCTTTCAGAGGAGGAGCTGACAGGCAGGTGACGAAAGGTCTGGCCCATTGCTTCACCTTGAAGATATTTTCATTTTTCTTCATCTCTCACCCGAAAAGGAGAAGGAGAACTGAGACCTTTTAACAGCACACTCAGCCTGGATACATGTGAAACTCACATCTGCCAGGTAGGCTTCTGCAAAAAAAAAAAGAAAAAATGCTGAGGTCAGCTCCACCATAAAAATCCGTCTATTCTTCATTCAGCGCCTGACTCCCGCTGCTCTGCTTGTCCTCTCTTGCATTTCCCTCAAGCTGACCCAAATTTCTCGAGCCCTCTGAGAGCGAGTGCTGAAACGTGATATAAATGTAAGGCCAAGCGCATATGGGACTGATCAGGGATGCATTTCTTTGGTCAGAGCAATTCATGTTGCTTGCCCTTCACTGGCAGCCAAAACCATAGTGGCGCTCTGCCCAAGAGTCAGTGTTTGGATAACGCTGTGTGTGTGTGAGAGAGAAAGGCAGAGTTTGTATTCACTCCTCTTTGTGAGTGTGTACATGTGCATTCCCTTAGGTCTGTCTGCATATGGGTGTGTGCCTGTGTGATTTTTCTCTCATGCATGCATAAGTATGTGTATGCATGAAGCAAAGCCTTCCTGTCCACATCTATTTTCTTTGAATGACTGCGGCGATACAAATGACGAGAGCTGATGTCTGTTGCCGCTCCTTTTGGTTTGATTTGGTGACTTGAAATTAATGTATGAGGGTGAGTGGGCCATAGACCACTGATGTTTGCAGATTTTTTTTAAAACCATGGTTTGAATGACTGCATAGTCATAATGTTTAAATCAATCTCCCCTGTGATACCTCCACAGTATGAGTGTATACACCATAATATGCTTCAACAAAGGTCTGCTCTTATTTCCCGCACTGCTGACCTTATTTTGATTAACTTCTCTGGATTTATTTGAGCTGGCATATTTACATGCCACCTCCTGCTGGACGAAGGGTTGTTATGTCTCTGCATACATTCACACAAATTTACAGTATGTAAAGAAATCATTCTTTTACCTCTGTGTTTTTACTCGGTGTACAAAATCAACCAGAATAACTGCGAAGCTTGATACAAAACTCTGTATTGATTCTGCTATGGTTTTTGTTAACAAAGCTGTTGGCGCATGTTTTATTTCTCTGTTCTTTTGCAAAAGCAGTGACAGCATAATGACAAGCTTTCAGATTTCTAAAAACTGTGCCACCACGTTTCTAGGGATATTTTCTCTCCCTTGGTCATCCTCCCTCCTCTCTCCTCCTCCTCTTTCCCTCCATGTTGCAGGAGCTGCTTCCCCTGGTGCTGTCTTTTGAGCTTCCCGCCATCATGCAGTCCGACCCCGGCTCTCCCACTGTGCAGCACATCTCGCAGACCTACAACCTCACAGTCTCCTTCAAGCCCCCGACGCGTCTCTACAGGGCCACGGGCGTGGTTCGTGGCTCGCAGAATAACGCCAACGCAGTCAAGGTGAGCAGCTGTTGAATAGTTGTGTGATGGGGATGATCTTGGTTCGCTCTGTTTCTTGGTTGGTGCATTCAAATGAACACGCACAGTTGTGTACAGGTTTGTATAGAGTTGAAAATGTTCCACCTGTTGCTGTAACCCAAAATCCTTTACAGTTTGGCTTTCATTCACCTACACATTGTCATGCATGACAGCAGCGGTTGACACTTGTCTAACCATGTTAGACAAGTGTCATGTTTTTATATATATTGGCCCATTATTTCAGTGCCAGATGTTAACAGTTTGCTGATTTTTCCTTTTTAAATTGGAGTGAAATTATGAACTAAATCGTAAGGTCGCAACTTCACCCCCCCAACCAGCAGCCGGTGTTGAAGATGTCTTGAATGAAATATCCTGTGCTCTTCCTGTCAGTCATATTAGAGTGTAACAATATTTGCATTAGCACCCTCACTCCTCTCCACCCGTTTACATGGCAAGCCACAGACCAAGAAAAGGTTTCCAGAGCTACACCGCGTCAAAGCCCACCAACACTGTCGGCAAGCCTCACTTTCACTTCGTATGAGCTACCTCATTGCTTTTAGCGTTCAGGGGCAAGAGAGTGATGAGAGATGTTTGGTAGCTTTAACTGGACAGCTGCTGGTTCAGCGCTCCCTGGGTGGTGGGGGGGTGAGGGGGACACTGCTCTTTTAACTAAGACCACTACTGTTCTAAGTCCCCACATCTCTCCTGAGTTACATTTCTATGAGTTTCTTACTGTGCTTTCTTGCTGCAGCCGTGTATGTTCGTAAACACACTGTACATTTTTATATATGTATATGCACCACCAGAACTGGCATTTGAGTAGAGTGTTTAGTTAAAGCCTGCCAATGGTTCTTCCCATTGTCTCTGCCAAGAAATCATACCCACCGCCTGGCTTTTTTCCAGTACTGTGCCTCAGTTAACAATATAAAGCTCAGTCATGTTTGCTAGAAACTGCATTTGTTATTTATACAACTTCTACTTCTTCTATGATTTGCACACCGATGTAAATTTTCCTGTTTTCTGTGTATAGTAAATGTGTGCATATGCGGTATGCATGTGACGCTGCAGCACAGCTCCCGAGCGTGTGGTAGTTCTGAGGGGTCAGTCCATATTGGCATGCATGCCGGATGGAGTCTAGAGGATTATACGAGTATGTGCGCTATGTTATGTGGTGGTGTGAGACCCCTGGAACACCTCTGAGGATTGCCGTGGATTGTTGTTGTGTTGGCCACAGAGTGTAGTTTCCCACTGCACACTGGAAGTGCCTTACTTTTACTAGGCCAGCTGATGGCTTGCAGAAGCACTGGAGAGATGGTGAGGAATGAGTGTTCAACCGGCCAGCAGATGCAGTGGAAAATACAGTAATGAGAATAATGGTTTCCATTGGTTGTACAGAAAGTATGATGTTTATTTATAAAAAAGAGAAACATGGCCCAGCTCCTCTCCTTGTTAACCAATTAGTCTGTCAAGTGGTCTGGACATTAATCTAAATTAAAAATTGTTGCAGCTTTGTTTATTTCTTTAATACATTAATTTTGTCATATCTCTTTGTCATTTTATTGGTACTGTTTGATGTTCTTGCATCCAAAAAAAAAACCCAATAATATTACACTTGTATAATTTGCTGAAAGGCGGTGTCACAGCTGAAGAGAGATGTTTATTAATCGTTATGAAGAGTGACAGGAAATTCACCAATGTGTAAATTTTGATCAAGAATTAGAGTAAAACTGTCAAACATGTTCTGGCCTCATAAATATGAGGATTTTCTGCTTTTCTTTTTTTTTATATCAAAGTAAATGGAACATATGTAGGTTTTGCGCAGAACAACCCATTTAAAGATCTTAGTAATTGGAACTGCACTGAGCAGTTACAGGTCAAACAATTTTATATCCAGAAAATAATTGACTGATTAATTCATAATGAAAATTATGACGCAACACAGGGTGGCTCTGATCATATCATCAAACATATATTTGTATAATATAATATGATAACTTAATAATATTTGAAGTCTCATGTTTGGATTTGTAATTTTTATGCAGACCCCCCCTCCGGACATCTTTAAGATTGGTACTCAAGTCAAATTTTATGCATCTCAAATCACAAATCTGCCTCAAGGAGCTTTAAGGGTTTACTATATTCATGTAGTTTGTTGGTTACTTCAGTTATTCGTCCTGTTTGTTTCCTCAGAGGGGCACGGCTCTGTTGTTGGAGCACCTGGCTGGTAGCCTGGCAAGCACAATCTCAGTCACCACCCACCTGGACATCGCCCCCCAGCACCACCTCTTCATGAAGGGCCGCAACGGCAGCAACATCAAGCACATCACCCAGAGGACAGGTGCCCAGATCCACTTCCCTGACCCCAACAGCCCCCAGAAGAAATCCACAGTCTACATTCAGGGCACCATTGAATCGGTCTGCCTGGCACGGCAGTACCTCATGGTGTGTACTTCATGTTTGTGTTTTGTTTGACATCCGCTGATTGAGAAGAATGACTTCTCGTCTGCTAAGCTTTATTTTTGTAGAGTGGCAATGGCAATTTATTCCTCTACATACACGGACTCCACATGGTGTGTGTGGTAGGCAGCTATAATGGCTGTCACTGTTTCATTAACATCATCATGGCGTGTGTTTTTGAGACGAGGTTGAAGGAGAAACCATGATTACCTTCAGGGGTTTTGAACAGCCTTGGGAGAGATTTGCTTGGCTCTGTTCAAACTGCTGAAATGTCCATGTCAGTTAAAACAACAATCTCTAGCCGAGTCAAGGTTACCCTGTGTGATTTATCGCCGCCACATACCTGCATGTGATACACAGCTTTGCATCGGCTTGACTTGAGCTCTCAGTGACCCGTGTGCGTACAGATTATCCTTACTGGTGTTAATGGTTTGGCTTGAAGGTACACTAGCTTTCGGTGGACTGGAATTTCAGCCCTGTCAGTAATTCAAAGATCAGCATGTTAGCATTAGCGTTTTTTGGACCATGAGGAAGCACCCCACATTTAAATCTCACTTGGTTAAAAATGTTATGTGGTCATTCTTGTGTTGTTGCCCGTGACCACTGAGGGCTACACTTATCTGAATTACTTATGAATATAATCAGAAGTTTGTTTCAAAAATGTGCAAAAGTGATGGCTGTTTAATTACTGTTGGCGTCAGGCCTCTGCTGAGCTGGTGCATATATGACCTCTCGAGCTGTAAACAGCTTTGGCTTTCTGTGTGGAGATCCATAATGTGGGGCAGTAATTCTGCCAGAGCTGTCTTCTCTTTGTCTGCGGTCTCCCATTTGGCCCCAAAGACATTTACCAAATGCTAAAGTTGTTGCAGTGGCTAAACATGACTTTCTCTTGGATTGGAAAAAGGACACACAAGAAGAATCCTCTCACTGTCTGTCTGAGTGGGAGAGGGAAAAAAAAACCAGGAGTCAGAGAGGAGGGGAGAGAAAGTAGGGGATGGGAGAAGGAATGGAGGTTGAGAAAGAGGTGTAGGAGAGTTTGCTGTGAAAGTAGAAGCCATCCTGCCCGCAGTAGTGTGTCTACTGTGTGATTTGGCCTCTTCCAGCCAGACTGTAGATTACAGCTCCAATCTCAGGCCCTGTCAGAGCCAGCCTGGCCCTATACTCTGCTGCTAATTACACCCACTCACAATAGGAGCGCTGTCCAGCTCTCGGCCCAAAATATAGATGTCTGTGGCGCTTGTGGTGGTGATCATGCAAAACAGATTGCTCTTGGCGGAATTTCCCCGAAGCCCTGTGTGGGATGAATCCAGTAGTGAATCTTGTATTTATTGGTATGGCTATAACATGCAGGTCTGCAAATGGTGGGATATAAATGATAATTTACTACTGTTGTGAGAAAAAGCCTATAATATACGAAGCCAGTTTGGAGCTGACATGAGAAAACTAATATTTTTGTTGATGTATTTTTTTTTGTTTGCTCCACAGGGCTGCTTGCCTCTGGTATTGATGTTTGACATTAAAGAGGACATCGAGGTGGAGCCGCAGTGTATCACAGCACTAATGGAGCAGCTGGACGTCTTCATCAGTATCAAACCAAAGCCAAAACAGCCCAGCAAGGTATGACACCAGGCTTACACTCTCACAGCATGGAAACTTGTAGTCTAATGTTAGCAGCAGGGCTTCAGGGACATTGCTGTTAGTCAGTCCAGAGTGAAATATGCAAACAGCTGATGGATAGACTGTAATAAATTTTACATACACATATTCAGAGAGATCCAGAGAATAAATCAGTGTGACATTTTGGTTTTGACTAAGATGTCTCAAGACCTTTTAGATGTATTACCATGCAGTTTAGTACAGGCAATCCCATTCCCCTGAGGATGCATTGTAGTTACACTGGTAACGACTCAGACTTGTAATTGATATAATATTTATTCATTTAATGTTTATTTCTATGGAGACAAGAGCATTACCAATGCCTCAGCTTTCCTAGCCTTAGTCGAGTTGAGCCTTTTGAAGTAAACAGCCTGTGCAACAGAGACAGTGATGCAATCATTTGGTTTACTTGCCCATTATTTCCCTTTGTGGCTAGTACTAATGTTAGCATGCTAATCAATTTAGCATTGTCATGAGCACATTAGCATTTAACTTTGCCTAAGTAAAGCCTCACTAAGCTGTAATAATACAATAATTAAACACATAATAGATGATCTTACTAATTAAGAATTACACATGTGTAACTGTGCGTAGTTATTATACGGTGTTACCATTGATCCTAATTCCTTGGCCTCTGAACATTTTGCAATTGGAGCCGACACCTTTATTTGTCAGTTTTAATGCCTGCTTTAATGGGGGATGCTGGGGAGTAGAAGAGACAAGATTAATCAAACGAATCACTCCCACTAATCCTAAACTTTGAATAAACCTCATGATTTAGAGGGAAATGCATCCTGAATTTCACTGTGAAAAGAAAAACATTGCTGCTGTCTGTCTTGTTCAAGTGTTGTGTCAGGCAGAGAAAAAATTTCGACTCCTGAGAAACAAATAAGCCGCTGTTATATTTGAGAATTATTCCCCGTCAAATGTCACAGCATGACATTGAACTAAATTATGGATTGCCATGTCACATTTCATCACCATTTGATGGGATCTAGAAGGAAAAACTGGAAACTTTTACTGAGGGGGACTCATGCCATACCAACTCTGAGAAAAGTTTTGGCAAATTGACATTTGCCACAATGGGGGGAAGGAATCAGTCTCCTTGCTGTGCCTGTTTCCCTCAATGGACAGGAAAAGTAAATATTTTCATTATGCCCCTGCTTTCCCCACTGAGAAATCACTGGCCTGATCTGAATGTGTTCTTAGTAAACTGGGTATTAAATTGAAGGTAGTCATGTTTGCCTTTCAGTCAATAGGATTTGCAACCTCTAACAGTAACTGTGGTGCACCTGTGTTATAGTCAAAGCCAACCTCTAATGTTAGTCATGGTCTACTTATTCTACAACACATAATATTCATAATCATATTTCAACACTTGGCACGGTCCCGACTGTCTCTTCAAGGTGCCCACGTCCCACTCTGAGCCAGGGCCCGCTGCCCAAACCAGACAGGCCTGTGGGGACTGGTGTGGAGGTGCCAGAGTAAACACTGACCCAGCCCAGATCCTCTTAAGAACCCTTCACTTAAACATTTTAACGAGGTGACAGGAGTAATCCAAAAGGCCCGTCCAAATGCGTACCATCGCCTCTGTGCTCCCGGCTCATTGGCAGAACCACAAAGGACGGTGTATGTGTGTGTTTGTGTGTGTGTGTGTGTTGGAGAGATTGATCGTGATTGGATTCTATTTTTCTAAAGCTCAGCACTGGCAAGACACAGAGAGCCACGACATGATTTATGCTCAATGTTGATTTTTATTTAATTATTATGGGCAGGGTTTCTGGTGATGTGGAAAATGTAGAAGTCATCGTTCTAACTGACTTAAAATCTTTCCTGTTTGTAATTCTTTATTGTTGATATAGTGTTTTATAGTATAAAAGCCACTGAGTAACTGGTATTACCTCATACTCTCTCCAATAGTATCGGTCAGATTGATATGAATTTTACGTAACAGATTAAAAAACGCTTTCTCACAAATTTCGCCTCCGTGTTTCCTTCTCTCTCCCACACTGCCTCAATGTTTATCCTTCTAATCTTCCCTTAATTCCTTCTTCCTTCCTCCCCCTTATAATCGTCTCCCCCTCCATCCTCCCCTTCACTCCCTATCTGTGGTGCCAGCATTCCCTACCCTATCTCCCCCTCTCTCCCTTTTCCTCTTCTGCCTCTTTCCCATGTCTTCTATTTTGCCTCTCTCCTTCCCTCCTTCCTCTTTTCCTCTGGCTTCTTCCTCCATCCCACCTGTGTTTTGTTTTTGTTTTTCGTGGGGTTTTCATCATCTTTTCCTCTGTCTCCCTCTCTCTCTCAGTCTGTGATAGTGAAGAGCGTGGAGAGGAATGCAGTTAATATGTACGAAGCCCGAAAATTCCTCCTGGGTCTGGAGAGCAACGGGGTGTCGTCCTCCTCGCCCTCCGTGGCGCTGAATCCCACCACCAACGGCCCGTCCCCATCCCTCATCTGCCCTGTCGGCCTAGACATCTTGGCCTCAGCTGGACTGGGGCTGAGCAATCTGGGTAAACACTTTGTCCACCTTGTTAAGAAACTTTTCTATGATGGTGGGTGGTGGGGAGATAAATAAGTTAGGAAAGATTGAACACTACTCTTTTTTTTTTGTTTCTTGCGAGAAATGCATTAGGGATGTGATATCTTTGCAGAGAAACTAATGTTCTCATATATCAGTGTCATTCGTATCTGTACCAATCGCACACACTCCAAAACAGGGAGTCTCTTAGCAACACATCAACTGAAGATATCTCTGAGCCAGATGTCCTTAAAGCCTCCTATCACCTGGTTTACTGAGTTACGGAGTGATTTTAGAATAAAAGCAATCAGAAACAAATGTTTTTTCCAGCATCCACATAAATCACAGCCAGTGAATCATGGCGCCTTCATCTCTACATGCACTTTACAGTAGGAGCTGTTTGTCTGACCTCACCATGATGCAACAAAGTGAGTCTCACTTGTGCAAATCTTTGATCAGTCAACCATCAGAAAAATAACCTCTGAATACGAATTTAGTTGCACTAGTTTGAATGAATCATGAGCTCATGAATCATAGGATGATGAACAGTTATAATAGCGTAGGAGTTTGTCTGCAGCTCTGACCTCAACATGAAGGCACAGAGTTCAGCTTGGAACAGATTTTTTCTCTTCTCTTCTCTTCTTTTCTTTTCGTTTTGGTTTCCAAGGGTGATTTTTTTAATATATCGTAGTAAGAGTAGTGTTGTGATAAATATTTAGCTCCAGTTATCTGCATGTTGCTTTCATATGATTTCAGCCTCTCTAAAAACATGGAATGAGGATATGAGTAATGAGCAGATAAAAGAATAAGCTGACAGGAAGCAGCTAATGGTTGTAAGCACGATTGTGTGTATATACTGTATATCATCAAATGCCAACTACACCAAAGCAAAATTGTATTACTTAGATATTTCAGTTTAACAATCACCTGCATATATGCATATATATATATTGATTTTCTGTGGACATGGGATCACAGGTATATAGGGCACTGATATCAGGTCTGTATTCGTGATGATTATTTTTTAAACTTTGATTTTCATTTTTATGAAATCTAGCATCGAGTAGTGCTAATGTAATTTGTCTATGATGAGAACATGTAGAAATTAGATACATTTCTTTTTTCAAATGACCTAATTTTCTGCGCTTGTGTCCCCACCAAATGAGATGTTATAATTAAATAAGACACGCAATGTGCCATGATGACCCACTACAGTAGAAATTCTTGCTGCTGGTTTAAACCCAGGGGCCTGGGGGTGAGGCTGTGGACGGCCACATCCTGGCCTTTAGTAATTGCTACATGCTTCTCTTGCTCAGATTACAGACCAGTCTGCCAGAAGAATCCCTGGCCTTATTCCTGGAGCCAAACTAGCCCCTTGTTAAAGCCACAGAACTGCGTCTTTCTGTTTTCATACACTGCGTTTGGGTAAAGACACCAAGCACCACATTGTTGGTGCTTTCAATAACATGGTTTAGTTGGGTATGAAGACGCACTAGATGTGTACTTTTTGCATCCATGACCTTGTAGAAATTTAAGATATTCTTCCACTCGTTTTCTGTCTGGTTGATGGCAGTTTGGTGGGATTCCAGTTAAATAGCTTGAAGACCAAGATTATTTTCTGAGGGCCTTATTGTAACGTGTGATTAGCTTTGAAAAATTGCTCTGTGCTTTGACAGGACCACCGCTGATGCATCCATCTCCTCTCCTCTCTTTGCCTTGTACCTCTCTGTTCTCCTCAGGTTTCCTGGGTGCCACGGCGCCCCACTCCCTCACCAACTCTGCTACCCCGAACGCCGTACTCAACAGCTTAAACTCTTCCATGAGCCCCCTGCAGAACCCGAGCCCCAGCACCCCCACACCCTC
>OMNW01024480.1:71763-85570 GCA_900303245.1 Selene dorsalis
TTTTTTTTTTTTTTTGGTATCATTTTTTTTTTTTTTTTTTTAAATAGAAGTCTGTTTTCAGGCATGAGCTAAATACTGAAAATTGCATCATCTGCCACGTTCAGCCTGAAATTTATGACCGTGAATGGTGTATGCACTGAAAAACGTGTAAAACATGTCGGTGTATGCAGGCATGTAGTAAAGACTCAACTCACATCTGTTTTCATTTTATTCACAAAACTTACTCGGTCCTACAGAATACAGAGGCTTGAGCTTATTTGCTAATCACCACCCATTCAAAAAAAAAAAAGGAAAAAGTGAAAAAGTTTGTAAGTTATTAGTCGAGCAGAGCACCCACCATATGTCTGCCATCTGTAATTTCTACTTTCTCTAGTGAGCCAGTTTCTTACCACATTTACTTCTCTTAAATCATTTCTATGATTAATCTGATCTCAAAGACTGTTTTGTTTAAGCATGTTTTTTTTTTTGAAGGAAATGATCATGAATTAAATCCAACTTTCTTTTTGGCTATGAATTCAAATGTTCAAGTCTTCTTATATCAGGTATTTGGCCCTCCTGTGAGTCACTTAAAATCTGGGGATTTATGTGTGATTGTAACCTTGGATAGACAAGATTTTTGAGCTGTTAACATTTTCGACGCTGCTGGACCTCGGCCTTGCAGACTTAACATAAATATCCAATTTAAATTTTTCCACATGAGATTTATGTAACCCTTAAACCCACTTTGAGGAAAACGCCTTGAATGAACTTATTTCTATTCCTCCATACTGTCCTCCGAACCTCATACTCCCTCTGACTGCTTTTACTGTGTTGGAGCGGAGACAGATTAACTGCTGGTCTCCTAGCGGCTCAGAAAGGCCCTCATTTCCTCTGTGTCTTACACTCGCGGTTTTCCCCTCAAACCTTCACTCTCACGCGTCTCGTTTTTCCCCGCTGTTTTCTGAGTCGGTCCTCCCCAAACGCAGTGTGTCCTGGTAAGGTTTCCTCTCCTGCTCTTACCTCCTCCTGTGTCCCAGAATGTGTTTGGACTGGCTCACCCAGTCCGACTCGACTCCGTGTTGTGGAATGAAGGTTTGTTGGGGGAAACTGTTTAAACATTAAACATCGGAGAGCTTCATTAGATTGACTGACATCATATTATTTTACGTTATACAGCACACCGTGCACATTCACATATTCTTTATTGCACACACACTCAGGCACACGTCCTCTTACACAAAGCAGGTTGCTGTCAGACTGAAAGGAGAGTAGCAGATGAAGACCTCTATAATTACAGCTGCTCTGTTTAATTAATCCAGGATCCCAGCTGAGACTTGTCACACTTAAAAGCATGTACTTACTGTACTACTGAGCTACACACACTCCTTTTTATACTGAGCGACCCAGTCACTGCTGAGAAGAGGCTGTGCTTGGTTCTCATAATGTTGTATATTTTATGTAGAGTAAAAAGAAGACAGCTGTGAACTCATTGTCAGTATTTTCACATTTAAAGTTGGAATCGATCAAATGCAAGAATTAAAGTGAAAACATGTTTGAAATTGTTTCCTATCAGGTTCTGACACATTTGTGGAGGTGGGTATGCCCAGGAGCCCCTCTCACTCAGCCAACGGCAGTGAGCTGAAACAAATGCTGGCTTCATGTAAGACGTCATCAGGGAAACGACAGGCTGTGGAGCTCCTGCAGGGCACCAAGAACTCCCATCTACAGTACGTTTTCAATCTAGTGATAATTCACAGCTCGTCTCATTTCTGCTCAGCTTCGCCTCTGTGATCATGTTGTTACAGTTTGGCAGGCCTCTATTAATCCCTTTTTTAGATGTGGACAGAATGAGGAAAGCCTCAAACACTGGAGTGAAATTGCAGTGGAGTCAAACTCAGGCCTGTAGATTTGACTGTGGACCAAACAAGATGATATTTCTGAAAGTGACAGAGAAACATTTTTTGCTCCACATTAAAATTATGACTTTAGGTATTGGCTGCCATATGGGCTGGGCTCACACAGACTCCCCCTGAACAGCATGGTTTTTAGAATAACCAACTGTAACTACTGTGCACTCAAACCCGATGAGCCAGGAACATTAACAGCCTCTGTGATAATGTTGAGGGGAAGAGGAGATGGAAGAAAGCTTATGCAATGCAACCAGTGCTTTGCAGCTCTGTACTTTTTCTGTACCTCTTAAGGCTAAACTTGTGAGCTCACCATTCTGAATCTGTGCGTGTGTGTGTGTGTGTAATCCCAACAGCTCTGACTGTCTTCTCTCGGATGCCGAGTCCAGCTCATCAGACAGTCCTGTGGCCGATAAGAGGGCACCAGGTAGCGAGCGGGCAGCTGAGAGGGCGGCACAGCAGAACGAGAGGGAGAGAATTAGGCTCGCACCACAGACCTCCTTTGCCAACATGCAGGTACACACATTTATGCATCCAACACACACACACACACACACATTGATACACACTTTATGGTATTCAGGAAAAAAGGAATAAACCTGTCTGCTGTCTGTTTCAGGCGTTTGACTATGAACAGAAAAAGCTGTTGGCAACCAAAGGTGAGCTCACATGTGTGTCTGGACAGTGTTATAGGAAGAGCCGAGAGTCTGTGGAGGGCTCAGTTTCCTTCTTGCAAACTTTTGTCCGTCCACCAAAAATATGCAGTATCAACTTCAGTTTAATTATCCAAAAATATTTTAAAATTCCAAAGATGCCGACTGTTAATGATGCATAAAATACCACAAGTAACATCCAACATCTTCCAAGAAACAGGCAAATGCATAATATTTCCCACATGTAACATTAAGAACTAGTTTTATGTGATTGAAAAAAAATATTTGTCACATTCAGGCAACCTGCAGTAGGTGTAGGTGTTTATGTGCATCCCTCACTCAATGTCTGTCTGCACACAGCAATGTTGAAGAAGCCTGTGGTAACTGAGGTGAGGACCCCTACCAATACTTGGAGTGGCCTGGGCTTCTCCAAATCCATGCCAGCTGAGACCATCAAAGAGCTGCGGAGAGCCAATCACGTCTCATACAAGCCCAGCATGAGCACTACATACGAGGTCAGAGTGGCAGCTTCAGTGTTTGCCGTTCTTGAGTTTTCCTTCTTTACAATTGATCGCTGTTAGTTGTATGTTGTAAAAGATTGTATTTGTACACAGATGTTTTGAGGCCCGTTGTGCACTGTTGTCGTATAAAACGCAGTGCTAATGTTTGGATTGCCTGTCTTTATGTTCCCAGGGTTCCCCACTGTCCTTGTCTCGATCCAGCAGCAGGGAAGGTGTGGGGAATGGCAGCGACTCGGACAACTGGCGAGAGAGAAACGGCACCGGTAACGGCCTCCCCAGCCACGCCGAGTTCCCCTCCGCTGTCAGCAGCCCCAAGAGGAAGCAGAACAAATCTGGTCAGTGGAAATTTTTCTACAAGGACAAACAAGCTCTGATTATATCTCAGCCCTGTATTGAGAAAATATGTTAGTTCCTGAGCAAAGTTAATCATAATGTGTTTTTTTCATTTTTGGGTCTGATGGAATAATTTCAAGTGCTTGATAGATGAAAGTGAAAAAGTCACTTTTTCAAATCCATTTTATGTTTAAGAAGCTTCACAGAAATACCACATTGTTAATTATGAAACACTGTAGAGAACAGACACTCGAGTCTGCACTCGAGCGAAAACACAATCTACCATCAAAGGTGAACTTGTTATAAACTCCACATTCAGAGCGCGGTGCTGTTTTGTTTTGCTGAATCACGTACTCGCTGTACTCATTCCTTTATTCATTGTTGGGTTCAGAGATGGTTCAGAGATGGCTTTGACCTCCGCCTGTTGTATTAATCTCACACTAGTCTGTAAAATAGGCTCAGTATTGGCCTCATCTGTCTAACTTTGTAGAGATTTGTTTTATCAGAATTTATGTATTGCTTAAATCCCCATGCTCAGTATAATGTAGTTTGTTTCTTAACATCTGTCATAACCCACATATCTGAAAGCCTTTTTGCCAACTTTTGAAATATCGCCATTATGTGTTTTTCATTTTTGCTCTTAATCCTGCTATGGACAGCTGCAGAGCATTACCTCAGCAGCAGCAACTACATGGACTGCATCCCCTCAGTAACTGGCAGCAACGGCTGCAGCCTGAGCTCCTCTCTGAAAGGCTCGGACCTCCCCGAGCTGTTCAGCAAGCTCGGCCTGGGGAAGTACACGGACGTCTTCCAGCAACAAGAGGTAGAGTGTGAACCCACTTCTAATGTGATGATTTTAACTGAGGGACTGTCTGACCTGAAGAGAAACATGAGCTCCACCACTGTGATTTGCACTGAAATATCACAATAACTATTAGATCAGTTGATGTAAAAACTAGAACTAAAAGTTTCACTAAGTTCCACTTGTTGAGGTCATGACATTTATGATTGAAAGGTCTATTCCTGCTGGATGTGAAGCTGGATTGTAGCAACAGTGGCACTAAACTGACTTGTTACTTCCTCCAGATTGACCTCCAGACATTCCTGACTCTAACAGACCAGGACCTGAAGGAACTGGGCATCACCACCTTTGGAGCCCGTAGGAAAATGCTGCTCGCCATCTCAGGTACAAACAAAGAAGAGCATGTGTTCATTTGTTTTTGTTTTTTTCATGTTGCCCCTTGACTGTGTCTTTTTTTGCTTTCTGCTAATCAGAGTTGACAAAAAAAAAAAACATTAACGGATATGGTGCAGAGATTCACCGTGACGTTAGTCAATTTCAGAAGCCAGCTGGAGCTACCAGCTCACTCCTGCTGAAGGCAGTGCACGCAAATTGGTTTATGTGCTTCGATAATGTTTCCTATTTTTTTGTCCCTCGCCTTACTGGAGCCCAGCTGTGCAGAAGACAAAATGTGTTCCTGCTGCAAACCACTGAATTTGAAAAATATATAATGTAGCCCTAGACTCTCACTGTCGTCGAGAAGGTCAAGACAGTACGGCTCCAGCTAATTTATCCTGCAAACATACGAGAAAACATGCTACAGTAATTTGGAGCAATATGACTAAATGGCATGGAGGCGCATTCTTCTCACATGAGTCTGTTGGTATTTCTCCAGTTGTTCCAGCTGCCCCTGAGATGCTGATGAAGCTTCTGTCCTGTTATAGCCCTGGATCTGAAAATGAATTTTGTTGTTGGTGTCGCACAGAAGTTAATCGTGCACATTTCTGGGATCATGAGTTTCCTGGATATTCCGTAAATGTTCAGCTCACAAACCTCAGACCAGAGCCAGGGGTGACAGTGAGAGCAATGAGGGGAAATGGCGAGGCTGCTGTGATTATTAAGGAAGCAGAGTGATCCAAGGCTAGAGTTGGTTTTGCTGCCCGACGCCTTGGCCAAGTGCAGGTCAACTTTAATCTCTGCCGACGGACTCTGTGGCTCCAAAAGAGGAACATGCATGTCTCTGTCTCTTTGTCTTGCTCTGTTTTTGCCTCTCATAATAAAGAAATAAAATGCCAGGCAATCCAGATTTTAACTTCCTGCCGGTTTTCCAGTAAAAAGAGCTATTGGAGCACGCTGCCTGTCTCCAGTGATCATACTGAAAGTTTATACTGGCAGCAACAGCACTCAGCTATCGTATGAATAACCTAGAGATGCCAGGGTGTGCGTCTGACATTTTTATAAAAGCATTTTGTTCAAGCTAATGTGTAAAACCAGATGGACACAAAGAAGACTTTTGTTTATCAGAGGAAATGTGATCCTGATTTGAATCCAATTTTCTTGTCACTGTTGATCAATGGAGGCTCAAAGGAAACGTTACCGGAGACCATCGCACACCACCCATCAACATGTTGACGTTCCAACGCGGCTGTTAAACATATAGTCTCCCACATGTCTGTATCACCTCTGCCACAGCTGATGTTTTGTGGTACTCTTTTTTTTCCTCTCCACAGAACTAAACAAGAACCGGAGGAAGCTATTTGAGCCACCCATCAGGTCCTCCTTCCTGGAAGGGGGAGCGAGCGGCCGCCTCTCCCGCCAGTTTCACGCAGACATGGCCAGCGTCAGCGGGCGGTGGTAGGTGCCTCCAGGCCTCCGGACCTCCAGCCCCATCTCAGAACCGTCCATGATGGAGATCAGCCTCAAGTGTCTTTCTGCGCCTCAGCAGGTTTCAGTGGTTGTTTACCTTCATTCAGCATGGGCTGAATTAAGACTGTTCAGGATGTTGTCGTTGCCATATAGTATAAATATATGTATTAAAAAAAAGCCATAGTTTTACCTGAAGTGCCAACATTTAAAAAAAAGGAAAAAAAAGGGATATCTCAGACACATGAGGTTCAGTGTTCGCTCCTGATAGAGCCATTCAGTCTATCTGGAGCATTTATATATGAAGGTTGATGTAGTGGTTCTGAAGAAAGGGTACTGTCCAGTATTTCTGTCCACTTTTTGTTCAAGGGAACAGGCAGAATGATTAGTACAATCATTTTACACATTGATGCTACCTGCATTTGTATTATGCTGTGGTATCAGTGACATGCACTTTAACAATACTAGACTTTTGCCTGTGAGAGCCTAATTCCTTAGACTGAAATAATAACTATGCATTTTTTTTATTATTATTGACTAAAAGCACAGATGCATTTTGTACCAAACCAAATGTAAGCACTTAGCTAGTGAGATTAGAGCGCCACCAAAATGAAGTTCAAAACAGATCAGCACACGGCAGTGCTGACTTCATCAACTTTAACACATCTACCAAAGGAAAGTATCGGTGTGGCCTTTGACCTTTGGCTGCCTTTAGTGTTTTGATTGGTGGACATTCCTCCAAGGTCAGTGTTTGTGTCCAACCACAGTCTGTCTGTTTGTCTGTCTTTGTATTTCTAGACAAAAAAAAATCAAATATTTTGTACTCATTATGCATTATGATTTTATTTTTAGTTTTTATTACCATTTTAGGGGAATGGGGGGGATGTTTAACGGTAATCAGTTTACATATGTATTTTTTTATACGTTCATGAATGAGTTTTTATGATTTTGTTATTAGATTATTAGTATCTTTTACTTTTCCCTGCCCCTTCCTCTGTGGAGCCATAATGTGGCTGTGCCATCAGACAGCAGCAGAGACATGAGGCAGATTGGGCTAAGCTTTACAGGCCTCTTCTCTGATTGTGTCAACAGGCATCTTTCTGTGGTTTTCCCGTCTCTGTTTGTTTATAGTGCATGGTCTTTTGTCTCATCTGTTATTTGTCAGCGTTAGCCTCCCTGCGGCCCCGACTGTGTGCCTAAAATCTCAATGCACTCCCCCTCATACCCGGAATAGGAGTTGCTTTGCTAGAGCTGCGTGCCCCTTTTCTTGTCTTTCTATTCACTGGCTGTCCCACATAGAGCAAGGAAAGACCTCGTGACAGAGCAGGACCGTGTCTTTTGTAGTGAAAAGTGCCAATGTACATAACTAGTTTTTCAGCAGGGAGATATTTTGTTAAGAACACTAATATTTTTGGTCTGACCTTGCTCTCCAGATAGGAGGTGCATCACACAAAGAACCAGTATATTCACAGCCAAGCTAGTTTCATATGAGCATTTCTGTGAGACACAAATAAGGAAGTAGAGTCATCAAAAGGACTGTGAGATTTCAGATAAAAACAAATAGAAATCTGGAATTTTCTAGTATCAGTCTTGCGATCTAATACATCCAGAAACCCTGGTTAAGCAGTGTTTAATGAAGTAACAGGATTATGCATGCAGCATCAGCGTTTATCATTAAAGCTTGTGTTTGTTCTGGGCTCCTGTATTAATGTTCAGTCATGTGTTTTGAAAAGGAAGAAAACATCCTTTTCCAACAGTTCATTAACTTTGGATAACTCTAGTGTTATTTTGTGTGATGTTCTAAAGATTTAGTCTACAAGTCGACCCATCTTCCAAGGTCCTGAGCATTTCGTATCAAGTGCAATTAAGTTTCTCTTTGTAGTTTTTTTTTTTCTTTTTTTTTTTTTCTGGGAAATGTGTGTTTTATATTTGCAGTACAATAGGTATAAAAGCTCAGACTGAAGAATTTCCTATCTTGGTTTAAATGAGAGTACAGTGTATTAAAAATCTATGAAGTATGTAGAGGACGCTTCTGAGAAAGTATCACTGTCGAGTGCGTGAGCGTTTATCTAGACAAGTGTAACTACGATAAAGAAAAGTACCAGCAGTCCTCATGTAATCTCAGAGAGAAATCAGTCATCTGTCGCCTCTCTTCGATTCACAACGATTCCCTTTTTAAGGTGATTTGTTGTTTATCATGTTCACTTAACCACTTTCCACCCTCCCTCTCATCTGATTTGAGCCATTCTCAGTGTGGTTGTCAAGTTAATAACACTATGCTAAATAATATTCTGACATGGTTGCTGATGCCAACCACGTAATTGTCTTGTTTTGTTTATTTTCTTTCAACTCTTAAGGGACCTGTGTTGCATGTCAGGAACCTTTCTCTCACCCACTGTCTCCTCTCCGCGTCTTTGCTGTCGACTGCCGTATGGAGGCAAAAAAAAAAATGCCAAAAGGTAAATAAAAGAATAAATGTTTAAAAAAAAAAAGAAAGAAAAAGGGAAGGATTCTTTATCCTGAGAGGAAACCCGGGGGCCAGTTCGCCCCCACTCATCATGGTACTACATTGATACTGTTGAGCACTGATTCTCCCAGTGCTGTGACTCGTGTTCCTGCCTAGCAGACATTTGTTTTCATCCTTTCACCTTGTTCGGATGTGTTTGCTCGGAGGGCAGTAGAGGTTCTTGTCTCATCAAGTGAATGTTGTTTAAAAAAAAAAAATTATTGATGTATGTTATTGCAGATTTATTATGGATCAGTGAAGGGACTCATTAAGTCAAAAAGTTTACTGCCAGCTTGTCTATTCTTTGCCCTTTGCCCTAGAGTAGTTTCACAATTATGTCTTTGATTTGTTGTGTTAGTCATATTGTTGTTCCCAAAGGGATTTATTTGAAGGAGTCTTTGTACTGCAATCAAATGGTACATTTATAATAAATGTAAACCACTAAGGAAATGATGTAATACGTAACTTTTGTACAACTTTTTCATCTTATACAACCATTGTTTTTGTGTGAGAAAGGTACAATTCTGCACAAAGTTCCAGAGAAAGAAGAATTTGTGTATAAACATTGCCATGTGGCCAAAGCTCTGTTCACTGTTGATGCTATTGTTATCCTAACTGTATTGTACTACAGACATAAACAGAGGAGTTTTTGGTGAACTTGTCAAGTGGGCAAAAGTAAATGTTTGTTCAGACATTCAAATGATATTATGAAGGTAATAAATGTATGCAAACAAAATCCTCTTTGGTTCTCTGCTTATCACAACTGTTGAGTCTGACGAGGCATCAGTGTCAATAATCATCTTATGTATCTTCTCCACAGTCTCAGACTGGAAGGAAGATAATATTAGCTTTAAGCTCCCAGGAAATCCAGGATTACAGTATCTGTAAGGCATTGTAACCTTGCTACCTCCAATATGTTCTGCAATGAGGTAAAAAAAAAAAGTCTTATGTCTGTACACAAACATTACATTTGGTGGAGGGAGATCATAAATGCCAAAGAAATACCACTGACAAATTTACTACACGTAAAGAATGGAGTTTATAAATATGAGCTAATTGCCTCACCGCAACATTCACTTTATTTTAGTGCCTCGCTTTGAAAGCCTCACAGCAAACCACAATGGAAAACACAAGTGTGCAGGTTGAGAAACAACCCAGTCCCAGGCCATGTGGTTACAGCGCCATGCATGCCTACATGAAGCCTAATCCGCAGAGCCAGGATCTGCTTAATCCAACCAAATGAATCTGCTGCCACTGGTAAAGACGACATATACTGTAATGCATGAGAACAAATTCATTTTAAGCTCAGTGTCAACTCTCAGCTTCTTGCATTATTGCCCATCTGTCCTGTCCACCTGGTTACTGGACCATCAAATGAATAGAAATAATTTTGAGATTTTTTTTTTTTTCTGCACAGCTGTATTTGGTTTCTTCTCTTTTTCAGTCTTTGTCTTTTCATATTTTACAGACATTATCCAGGTCATCCAATCCAGTTGGTTCATGTTGAGCTGTCGGGTGAAGAGTTCAGATTTCCCCAAGTCATCTGCTTGAGTGAGGTCACGGTCACAAACTCTGCACTGTGTCACCAGCTGCATTTACATTAAGGGAGAGTGGTGTGTGTTATCAAATTTGAGTAGCTCAGCAAATTTAGAGTATGAGACCACCAACAATGAAGAGCAGAAATCCTCTTGGCCTAATGCATTGTTTTCCTGCTTAATACTGTGCTCTGCATTGCAAAAACACAGGCAGTTTTATTGAAAACCTCAAGAGGGCAGTGTTGCCACTTATAATAACTCACTTCCATGTGAGAAAAAAAGAAAAGCAGAATGGTTACTCAGCAACACATCACTGAATGTTCACATACAATACAACATTTCTGGTGGTTTATTTGTTGCATTAAACACAATACGATTTACTAAGACTGACAATTCTGAAATAAATATATATACCATTGTATCACTAGTGACATATTTATTTTGTAATTGTGAGTGTAAGAATTCAGGTTTTGAAAATGTAGAGTCAGCAGGAAACTGGGTGTGTAGCTAAGTTTGCATGTGTGTGTGTGTCTGAGACTGTGTGCATGTTGACAAAATACAGAACAAACACTTTTTCAGCCAGTATGTTGGCTGAGGTGACAAAGGTGATTCAATTTTCCATTTCATTTATGCTCACATGAAGCGCTTCAAAACCTCAGCCACAGGCCTCTACTGTTTTGGTGGCAAATTAATGTTCAGATGGCACAGGCAGAGAAAGAGAGAGGGACTCATCCAACGCAAACAAGCCCTTAACAGAAACAGGTGGTGCCACTGAACTATGTTCTTGTGACTCACTCACTTTCTCCCCCTCTGTCATTATTTTCCACAGGAGCTGTGCGAGGTGAAGAACACACAACGCCTTCGTGTTTACATAACACCAGAGTACTGAATGGGATGTAAATACTGGTATGTCATCCTAAGGAGTTTCGGGGGTAATGTGTAGGAAGGATGTTGGGAAAACATTCATTCATTATGATGCCAGCTGCCAAGTCCTCCTAGGATAAATAGATCACAGTTACTGTAACCTACAAATCCCAGTTTTGCCTTATTCAGAAAATAGTCAATGTGGGTTCCACCGGAGCAAATAGACTTAACATTTTAAATCATAAGCTAGTCCCATGGCATCAAGTGTAATAGTTCTAGAGAAAAGCTTTGAAATCACAAATATCAGAGTCTTTCTTTGTTTCACTTGGGGCAATTATATGTATGGCACAGCTGGCAATCATTCCCAGTGGCCAGCGTGACTAATTTCAATTTCATGTTTTATTGTGAGACACAGGGAGACTGAAAGGCGGCTAAATTGCTTAGAGAAGAAGCGATGGGCTTTTTATCACTAACCAACTGTGCATTTATTCAGCATCCCAGTGGCCTCCCCACTTGAAGACCAGCCGAGTCGGCAGCATCACATATTGTTCTCATGGGCAGCTTGCCTCTGCAGGAAAGGTGTAAATGAGAGAAGCTGTGACTTGGTTGCTACCTCACAATATCTGGCTTTTATCCAAGGATCGGAAAATATGCTCACAGTGTCTGGTACAGTCAGTCTGGCTCTTTGTGTCTGTCTTCTCTGCCTTTTTTTTCTGTCTTATACAAAATGACAGATCTCTTTTAGACATGGAAATGTCCCTGCTGTTTTCAAATGCAGCTCTTAGTGCACTCAGTCATTGCTTTCATTGTGATTGAGTAGTAATAATTCAACTGATGATGAAAACTGCCATTGACTGTTACTGTACTTCTCTTACCACCTTGACACTGTGAATACACACATAGAGGCTTTGTGACTGTTTCTGAAGAAAAAATAAAGCCACAAAACCCCTAAACTGTCATTTTGTATTACTTACATTCATTTTATTTATTTATTTCTTCTTTTTTTTTTTTTTTTTAATCTATTTTCAGTATAAACCACACTAATTAAAATATGACAGCTATTTCGGTTTCAGCCTCACAGGCATGTTTTGTTAAGAAGGGAAAATATTAGTTCAAACCCAAGTGAAGCTAAGCCCAGTCAGTTTCATAACCCTGCTGTCTCTTGTTCAGGCTTTTTCATCCCCATTTCCAGATAAAAGCATTTAATCCAATGACTGAAATTCACTGAGTTCAGTTGTGCCTCAGTCTGTGTTAACCGGTCATCTTCTTGGTGTCACTATGATCATTTCAGTGTCTGACTGAACCAGCCAAGCCATCCACCATCTCAGGTCTTCATGAGAGCCAGAGATCCACGACCCCCCCCTCCTGTTCTCATCCACCCACATCTGTCCTGACTCCACGGGGTGTGTCCCTGCAGCTCCTGCAAATCCACCGTGAGTGACCAGTACTTTTCATATTACAGCCTATGTGACGTGTCTTAAATGAAATATATTAGTATTAGCACACACACTTACTTTGTTGCTAAGAGGTGGTTCAGAGGATTGAGCCCACTCTTACAGGTGTGGGCTAAATATGCAGTTAGTTTAGCATCAAGACAACAAAAACAGGGAAACAGCCAACACCCATGTGCCACTAAATCCACCCACCAGTGTCATTAAAACTCACTAATCAGCGATTTCCATCTTGCTAGTGCAAACAAACAAAACCGTAAAAACCACAAGCTGTAGCTTTACACGGTTATATATCCACACTGTTTCTCAGCTGGCAACAGAGGCTCCAGGGTGTTGTTGTAAAAGTCCGACATTAAACCCTCATGTTAAACGAAGTGTTGTTGGTCGTCGTACTGGTTAAACAACAATAAATAATGTGCTAGTCAGTTAGCTTCACACAGAGCTAGGCTAACTGTTATGCTAAGCTACGTTAGCTAACCGTAGGCTTTAGCTAGCTACATATTCGTTATACATTTTATTTCATATTAGAGAAATATTGTTATTGATCAGTATTAAAGAATATTGACTTTATTTACTTAATGCTACAAAACCAATAAATGTTCTCCAGAATGTAAGTGTTTTTCACCCCTCTGTCAGTTTAACTTGGTTTATGAATACACACCTCTTTTAATTAGTCTCCATGATTAAAATGTGTGGGCTGCTGAATGCTGCCACAACCTTCAATTTCATTAGTCATGAGGTTCCTCTGTAACTACAGGACGGATGGTGAAGGCGTTTCATTCTTGAAAAGCTCAGATAAACTGGGATTTCATTTGGAGATCCAGACACACACACACACACAAACACACACACACGGCCATTATCAATCAAACTGGAGCGAAGCTGAGGCAGAGCTCACACTGCAAATCAATGACACGCTTCATTTGCCGCCCACAGACAAATGTGTTTATGGTACACACACACACACACACACATTGAACCCTCAAGACTTGATATTGTTTTCTGCTAATGTAAAATGCTGTGGCCTCCATATATTGGGTCATAACTGACCTACTGGATGAGATGTGATGTGTAGTGACTGCAGGGTGTGTGTGTGTGTGTGTGTGTGTGTGTGTGTGTGTGTGTGTGTGTGTGTGTGTGTGTGTGTATGTACATACGTGGGTGTGTGAGCGACGGAGGAAGACATAGTAAATAAGCCCAGAGAGATCTTTGGATTTGGATCACGTCCTTTCCTTCATCCTTGTATAATATTCAGACCTATTTGGCCTGTTCTGCCCTGCTCTCTCTCTCTCTCTCTCTCTCTGCACCTCTCTTCCTGCCACTTCTCCATCTGTCACTGTGTACACGTGGTCTCTGAGCTCTAAACACAGAGTGCAGACTGCCAATACAGGCCACACTACGACATATTATGTAC
>OMNW01024481.1:0-34441 GCA_900303245.1 Selene dorsalis
CATCAGGGAGGGAAGGACTGGGGGAGGGAGAGGGAGGGGGAGTGTAACTGACTGTGAACAGTGACTTGCGAAAGTAGGTGTTGAGTAATATACGAAATAATTTTGTAAATCAAGCGACGTTGTACAATACCAAACAGATGGACTAAAAAGACGGAGGTCAGTGGCTTATCAACAAGTTTGTGATGGGAACAAATGATACTGACCGTCTTACATGTGACTGGAAATATTTGCTGTTTCCTTTTATTTATTCAAGGGCGTAACCATGGTATTGACCAAAGGTGTCCAAATTCTTCTCAGTGAAGGGCCAAATGAATCGGGGTGGAGGGTCATGGGCCAAAACTTAAAGGAGAAGTTCAGTTTTTTGCAACCTGGACCTTATTTCTAGCATAAAATACGTTCATTTACTCACTCGAACAACTTTGGTGTAACTTGGAGGCCTTCGGAAGATATTTAGATCCACTCGCGATCCACGTATATCCATATAACAGGAGTTGTTGGGGCAACGATGCAGCGTCTAAATAAGACATTATCTGCCGCGAAACTCCTTCATTTCACCAACATGTTGTTATGAATCACCGGCACTATTCCCCTGTGAGCTCGGAGCGGCTCGGAGTTGTTTTGTTGTTGTCATCCGGGTTTTTTTACACGGCTTTTCACTGACCTACGACATCGATGACGTCACTTCCGTGCCACTGCCGAAGTCGTGCTGTTGTGGGTACCCATGCTGTTGCTGGTGCTAAAGGTCATTGGAGGCTGGTTGGCCATGCAGCCCAGCACAGGGCGCTCATGTGTGGGTGAGAGGAGCGGAGAGACTGGGCTTGAGCTCGGTCTCTGGATCTTAGCAGAACTGCGGCGTACCAGGACCACGGTGGCGCTGCGTTCCTACCTGATCAGGAAAGTTACATAGTGCGGTTGCAGCTGTGCGACCTCCGCTGAGGCTGCAGCGATGGCATGATTCATCCTGTTAACCGTTTCTCTACCACTTCAATTAATGGTCAGAAACATTATTTTAAGATAAAAAAAAAAGTGTTGCTTTAAGTGCATGAAATTACTGAACCTTTATAAAGTAGGCAGTGGGAAAGTAATAATAATTAAAAAAAACTTTAAAATTCGAGCATGGGTCGTAGGCCAAAAATAATGGGTCATGGACCAACTGTGGCCCACAGCCCGCAGGCCCCAAATTGGGCAGCCCCAGTATAGACGATGGGGGGGGTCCAAATGAGATCCCTTCCTCAGAATTTTCTAAAGCATTTCCCACAATTCTATGATATTAATACATGAAAATTTGTTATTTTAGAACATTGTTTTGAGGACTCTCTCTGCCACCTGCAGTGTGACCACACATCATTATTATTTAATTTGATCCATTAAATATTCTGCTTTCACTGCTTATGTTATTTGTTTTAACACATCCAAGCCTATATGAAGTACCAGTTTAATTACACACATACACAGCGAGCAAGAGAGAGAGCAGGAGTGTTCAGGATCCCCTTTTAAAGGCCCCCCCCCAGAATCCAGCTGAACTTTGGAGCATTATGCAGCTTGTTTTCTATCACGACATGGTTGGTACCAACAGATGCCTCATGTCTCCTGGTTTCATATGAAACATATACATATCTGTATCTTCACTCTAGCTTTAACACTGGGCCGTTTTTAACGTGATAAATATTTCACATTAATTAAAAAATGATCACGGCCATTTTGACAACAACAGAGATGTAGTAGTTTACTGTCTGTTGCCTGCTGCTCCTGCTCTTTAGCTAAAGGTGGACTCCTTACTCTCCCTCTGTTGACATTCAGAGCTCCCTGCAGCCCGTCGTCGGAGGCTCGGAGCGGTGCTTCAAATGAAGCCACCGCTACTTCAGCTCTACCAGCACACAATTGGGAGGGGGGTTCTCACACACTTTAGTTTTCCTTAACAAATTAATTAAACGATGGAATTAAATGGAAAATAAATCGGAAATAACAAGAGATGGATGCGGTGATAGCTGGGGTTCTTAAAAGAAGGGCCCCTCCGAAGAATGCATGGTTATGCTTCTGTATTTATTGATTTATTAAATATATTCTTTATCTGCCAGATTAGGTGCCATGGCATCTCCTCTGATGAGTCTGGTGAATGATGATAGCAGGTACCAGAAATCCTTCCAACTTTTTCTGGAGCGCTCCTCTGAGCATCAGTGTATGCAGGACTTCATCCACAATAAGCTGCCAGATATACTAGCCAGGTATATCACACACACACACACACACACACACACACGCGCGCGCGCAATGGATAATGATTGGGAACACTCATTATGAACATGAACATGATCACAGTGGGCCCTGAATATATAATGCATAGAATAGTTAATAGCATTTAAAATAATATACAGCACTAGTATTGAATTGGAATTCTCAGCACGCCTCAACAAGTTCAGAAACTTGATTGACCAGTATAGAAAAAGTACAGCAAAACCTGTGGAGCCTTAAGTAAGGCCCTTCCTTCATACTATATTTAAGTATATGGAGGCCAGTACTAATAAAATAAGGTACAAAGGTAACAACGCACTATAGGCTGACAAGTTTATTGTCCAGGACGTATCATGTAACTGGTGATGGTTGCTTAGTGTCTGTGGACAGGGGCCACAAGGAACAGGTGTTGGTGCAGTATGAATGAATTTGTGGAATAAATGGAGGCAGAGTGTGATTTAACATGACAAATAACGTGATAGTGTTACGTGAGACAAACCACTGATTAATACTGAAGAGGCTTGTCCTCATACACCACCTCTTGTTATTTCAAAAGAGACTTTTGTGAAACTTGTGCATGCACTGTTGTAACAGAATAAGTTTCTGCCTCATTAGCTTTCAGCTGGCAACTATCAAACACATGGAAACTTAAAAGAGAATGGTCTATGACCATGATTCAAATGAAAGGTCTACATCACTGTATATGTTTCATTATTGTGCTCAACAGTGAAAACAAATAATCAAGTGACATAATCAACACGTGTCCTAATTATTGCTGCAGAGATCAGTCCACAGCTCCACTTGTTTAGGACTGAACTCGGTCTCAAAACAGAATACTGTTACCATCTGACCCACAAAATCAAAAAAATGCCTGCACAAATGTACATACATTAACCAGCTGAACCAGTGTGTGTGACTGTGAATGACAATGAGTGTTTATCTCTTCCTGGGTTTTTTTTTTATTTTTTTATTTTGTTTATGAAATCTGTAGGAGGTGAATGTCACGCAGCAGAATCTCTGCTCCGTGAGACTGTCCTCGAACACATCAGAGAGAAATCTGGAGAGATATGACTCGCGTAAATTAAAATGTGTAATAGTGTTATTAAAATCAGACAGTGAGTGACAGAACATGCTACAACAACAACCAAAGTATCGGTATTTGGAGATGCTGCAGACACAAGATCAGGACACCTTACGTACCAAAGTGTCAGGAAGAAGTGACAATTACAAGCCCAGAAATGTGACCCACATTTGGCAGGTTGCTGGATGTGCATTTCAAGACTTGACTGTTCTGAGGACTCAAAGTGTTCTCTGCTCTCTCCTCAGCATTGGAGATGGAAAGTCCTATCTAAATGTTATTGGAGTTGGAAGTGGAGATGGTAAGAACACACAATAAGTAGGACACTTTCACTGCTTGACTTATCTCACGTTGTGTGACACAGTAAATAGATGAGCGTCCTCTGCAGCAGACAGCAAATGTGAAGAGGCGCTGTTGAATCAGTGAATCAGACTGCTCTAACAGCTCTGGTTTTTTTATTGCTGCTGCAATAAAAACCTTTACCCTTATTATGACTGTCAAGGGTTTGTATACATTTGTCCAGTTGTCAGATTAATCTTTCACCTCAGTCTCAGACAAAGTGACCTCAACAGTCTGTAGCTTTATTGCACATTGTTTCCAATGGTCATGACACATCAAGGTTAATTTTCTTCTGAGCAAACCCACTGCTTGCCCATGAGTGCTGTTACACTTCCCCTAAGTCAAAGCTGATCCTGTTCATTTACCTGAGCTGTCATATCAGTATCATAATGGAGTGATGTTACAGATTCTCTAATGGACTGTAAAATCTGATGGCTTCAAACTCCTCTGCATGGTATTATTCAGTCTAATCAGACAGATTCAACATCTGTCCATATCGCCTTCTTTGCTTAAATTTATACATGACAGCTCGTCAGCTTCAGGACGACCTAGAATAAGTTCATCTTCCCTTGGCTGAGCGATATTGAATAGAATATCACAGGGGTAACTTGCTCCCCTAGTATTTCAATGTAAAATGCATCATTTGCTAAACTGTCAAGTGCTATTTGTCATTTCCTGCTTAGGTCTGTGCTATCACTTTCTCTGGAGCATTTTGTTGATCTGCTGGCAACTAAAAGGAGAAGTCTTTTTTAGTTTTCTTTTTTTATTTATTTGCAATAAATTGATGGTTTTTAAAATAAAAGCAATTGCTGCCTGTAGGTGAGATTGACCTAGAGATGCTCTCCGAGCTCCGTGTGAAGCACCCTGGGGTGACTGTGGATAACGAGGTGGTGGAGCCAAGCAGCCAGCAGCTGCATAACTACAAAGGTATTGCCATTTACACATCACAGCATCTGTATAGTCGCGTGCCCGCAGTTAAGTATGTCAGTATTTAATGCAACAGCAGAAGCTGTAGCTCCCAACATTTTATTGTATTTTTAATGCTGAAAAATGTTTTAAAGCAGCCTTTGGCTTTCACACAAAGGCCTCACTTATAGACTGTACGTGGACAGCTGCAGACAGCACAGACATTTCTCCCCTTGAAACAACCAGTCCTAGACTTAAGCCCTTTTGTCAGCAATCATCAAACCTCCTGAAGAGTAAAACTCTGAATCCCTATCAGAGCTGCCATCCAACCAGAAGATTCACATGCTTACTCTGTTTCTCACATACTTATGGGCTTGCAAGTCAATAACTGATGCACTGGAAGTTCATAATGTTCTCGCACCACACCGCTTCTCTCTGCTCGTCTGTTTGACCTTCTGTATGTGGGTCTTTCTGCTCAGAAACTGGTGAGATATCTTTTGGAGAATAAGTGTTTTCAAAGGCATGTTGTAAAGCACGTTGGTGTTTCTTGGAGGTTATGACTCAATGTTACGGCCTCGAGGGAAGAAACAATGGCTCAAACACAGGGAGGCCAATAACATAAATAAGGGACGCCAACAGAGCTTTAAATGTTTGAGAAAACAAAAATCCAAGCTTATTTAATCTGACTCAAGCTAAAGAAATATTTAACTCAAAACCAAAGAACTCAAAAAGGAATGTAGGTGCTGGCTAAATGAAACAAAAGGGAGACAGAGGACAGTGGGCCGTAGGATCCCTCTCCGCCATCAACTAAGACACCCTAACAAAGAAACTACCTAAAAGACAGAGAACCAAAACCGAAAAGAGGACCACCGGCCCCCTACACCCCAGACTAAAACAACAAAGCCCAGCAGTCTAAATGCGCCTGGGAAACGTAGACGAAAGGAAAAACCATAACGCTTGGACAAAACGAAACAGTGAAAACGGAGAGTGTATGTTTGGATGTGTGTCCGAGAGAGAGCGGCACCTCACTCCATCCTTTTAAATACTCCCTCCTCCCCCCTACCTGAGCGATACCTCTGCTCAGGTGTGCATCCACACAGTGGGAGGAGAGAGCTAAGAGGGAGAGGAAATGGGGACGTGCAAAAGAACATAAACGCGGACACGCATACCACTCAACACATTCATTCTCATCCAGACAGGGCACAGTTCATCAGGTGTATAATATTTCGAATGTATTGCAAAATGTCTCCGCTGAAATCTGTTATACTCTTGTCTCACTTTTCTGCTGCTATGAATACTGCTTCTGTTTTTGTGTGGACCATTAGTCACACAATAAATGATTCCACGAAATAGCTATCAGCTGAAACAGAGAGCAGCCATAAATTAGCAAAACTCATATTTGTCAAAACTTTGAGCATATGCAGCAGTTGAAGCTATATCAACAGTCTGAAGAGCGTAACATTCGAAATTTTAGTGCGTTTCAGTTGTTTATCAATTTATTTCTCCTCATTAGAAACCTAATAGTGGGGGAAAAGCACATATACTCCCTCAGCCCGAAGAGTTTTTTTGTTTTCATAGCTGAGGTGTAACTTACGATGTGACAACTGTTGAAGATGTTATGGCTTTAATGAAAAAGTCAGTGCAGGCATTAAAATCATATTTATCTGTGTTCTAGTGTTAAATTTACTGTATAATTCAGTTACTTTTTAAAGTTAGATCATTTGTTGTACTTTCCCAGAATGTGATATACTGGTGTCACACAAAGCAGCAGGAAGCAATGGTAGTGTTGTACTAGCATAGCAGCACTGTAGCCTTTCTGTGTGATTTTGATCGACACTAACCATTTGTTCACCGTCTACAGTTTCAGTGTCACAGAAACTAGGTCTAGATTACATCAAATTTACCTGGAACAAGATGACTGCCTCTGAGTTTGAGGAGCACTGGAAAGTGAAGAAGATGACAAAGAAAGCTGACTTCATCCACATGATACAGGTTGGTGCTGGGGACACAGTGGCTCTGTATTTTTGACACATCTAGGTCATGTTCATTTGGTGGCGCTCCACAGCAATTAATCCCATTAGAACTTCTGTCTAGCACAGCAGTATAATTAGTTGCTCCATGAAGCCACTTACTAGCTCATTATCTGTGGTGAAATTGACAGATGCTGTACTATGTGAAGGATCCTGAAGCTACCATCAGGTTCTTCCAAAGCCTCCTCAACAAGAATGGGAAACTTCTGATCATCCTCGTCTCTGGTAAGTAGATCTAATCTTCTATCAAGGCATTTGATCTTTTTCCTTCCTCCTCCTTTCTGGCTTTTTCTAATATCTGTGACCCCGTGACTTTTGTTCTAGACTCACTCAGTTAATATCTTAGCATCCATTTAATGGTAATTATCAAGATTTAGACAAGCTAACATGCTAAACTAAGACAGTGACAGTGGTAAGCATTGGGATGCATTCAAGATCCAGATACACTTATCTAACAGTGTAAACACTGCAGTTTCAGTATGAACCTGGAAATATTTTACTAGTTCAAATAGATAGAACCTCATGTGACTGCAGAGCTGTGAGCTTCACATTAACTGGCCAAAGTCCTTAGTCTGTCTGGCTTTTTCTGTCTCTCTGTTAGTTTTAAACACATGGACAATGGTCCCGTCTGCTGGTGGGCTAAAAACAACAACAACAACACATACCTGTTTATTTACATATTAAGCGTGGAAGTGAGATCCCATCATAAGACCCATGTGGTGAAGCATTTTAAAGCCAGCTGTAAAGTGTCATGCTCAGAGAACCACTTGTGATCAGATGTAATGCCATGTTTTTCATGTCATCTGTTCAAGGGGAGAGTGGTTGGGGAAAGCTGTGGCGAACATACAGGGAGCAGCTTTGTAACACAGAAATAAGTCAGTGTGTGACCACTGGAGACATCAAAAGCTTCCTGGACTCCAAGGGAGTGAGCTACCAGAGCTACGAGCTGCCATCTCAACTGGACATCACCGAGTGTTTCACTGAGGGGGATGAGAAGGGAGAGCTGCTGCTGGATTTTCTCACCGAGGTGCTGGACTTCAGCAACACAGCCTCACCTGAGCTGAAAGCTGGCGTCATGAAGTTACTTCAACACCCAGACTGTAGTGTGGAGTCCAACGGCAAAATTATCTTCAACAACAATCTGGGAGTGATAGTCATGGATCAGCTCTCCTAAAACAGTTTCTTTGTATAGTGAATGTGAAAGCTGCAGTTTTGGTATTCTAAATAGTTGATTTTAAAAGGCTTGACTCAGAATTGAACTGTATTTAAAAACCTTATGTCATATGTGGGACATACCTTGTTTTAGAGCACTTATTTTGGTTAATATAGAATTAATTATTATTTGTGTAGAACCGTTTATGCTTGTGGAAATTGAAAATAGCTTCATCATGAATTATTAAATTTCCACATACTTATGGGACCATCATTTTTTCACAGTTTGTGTCATTGTCACAAATGACCCAAGAAGTGTAAGAGTTTTAATCAGCTTGGGGTTCTGGCATCATATAATTTTAATGGGCTGCAGTTGGCAGGCTGTGCTGCCAACCCCACTGCACTGCAGCTCTCGTTGTATCAAATTACTTTGGAAATATAAAAATAAGTGTTAAATTGTGCTTTTAAAGTTTTCCATGGAGACTAAACTCTTCATTTTAGATAAGATAAACACTCCTGTGAGAATGTATAAGCCAGTTAGTCCAGTACAATATGTTACCAGTGGTATGTACATCATGCAATATACAGGGAGTCTGTAACATGGGACAACATTGGCAATGTGGTCTGGATTGGATTGGTTGGACAAACACAAGCTTGATGGCAGCAGCTGCTCCTCTCTCTGTCTTCACCCAGAATGATTATTTCTGATATAGCTGAGGTGTTGGTGCCACCCTGAGGGCAGCATCTGTAACTGAACTGTAAATTACAGCAATAGGCACACTCAGTACAGGGTCCAGATCTAGGATGAAATCCACTAAACTACTACACACACGCACACACACAAACACACACACACACACACATCAAATGCACCTATGCACGTCAACAAAAAATGGTTGTCTGCTGCAGTTAATTCAGTTTTCTTTAAAGGTAGTGTTTGCCTGCACCACACTGACAACATGCAATGGAGCTGAAACCTAGATCTGTCAACTTCCCATTTCTAAGGGAAGGTGTGTGACCACTGTACGTTCTGCATGAACGTGTTGGGATTGCAGAGAGGCATTGTGTTCTTGCTGTCTTTATCTGGTAGGATAAAGACACTGTCACTGTTTCTAAGAATTACATAACATTGTGACAAGATCTGAGCCAAATTAAGAAGCATCTCACAGCTACATTTAAAAAGGAATGTGTCAGGTGCTAGCTGACTGAGGATACTTTTATGTGCAGAAGAAAGCTGATTTGCTTAATTTCATCTAAACTGTCTGTGACAGCCAACTGCCAGTGGACTCAAAACTAGCAGCTCACTGAAATACATTCCCCACGGAAAATTTATACCCTGATATGTAAACAAGAAGGTTGATCTAGTTATTATCAGAGAGTCCAATAGGAACGTGGCAGCACAGCTGCAGCTGGCTCAGCCAGAGTTCATCGTTCAGAGATTACCCAACACCTTGGGAGGGAGCCAACGTGTGGGAGGGGAGAGTGCTGTCACTCTGCAACTCGAAGGAGTGGGAGAGCAATCGACTCAGAGCCTTTACTTCCACAAATTCAAGGTAATTGTTAAATATTTACAATGTACAATTGGTGCTCACATAAGTGATTTAAATTCAGCTCAGTAGCTTCTTACAAACATTGTACTTTTAGGCAGCTTTTTAAAATACAATATAACTCTATGCTGATTTTATCTGCCGTGTGTGTTGCATTGCAGGAATCAGATATGGCTGCAGAAGCAAAGCAGACGTGTTATGAGGGCAGTACAGTCCAAAGCTTTCAGTTCTACCTGGAAAAGTCAGAAGAACACAAGGCCATTCTCCAGTGTGTTCATAGCATCCTGCCAGGAGAATTTAAAAGGTACAATAAAAGAGGTTGGAGAGCTGCACTGCTCTTGCTTTTATCATCTTTTTACTTTTTTTCTCTACTCCCAGCAGAGGGGTTATATGCCTTCTATCTGTCTTTTTGTGCCTTGTGAAGGAATGGATCATTTAGCTTATTATCCGAGGTCTCAGTTAATGACTTCTCTCAATAGAGAATGTCTTTTCAAAGGGAGATGAAATTGCCAGTGGTTTCATGCTGACACAAAGCTTGCAGTGTTGCTAAACCAATCTGATGCCATTTCTGTTGGTCTAAAGTCTACTCTCTCTCCGTGTACCCATTTTCCATATGAAAATACCCCTTATAACACACAGGCTGATGGCATGGCCAAGAAATACAGTGCAATATAGTTTCTATTTTTGCATGAAATAGTTTTATGTTATAGTCATTGGTAAATTTTAATGAAACAGATACATAAACACACAGCTGTAGATATAATGAATGCACAGTCTATTCTCAGTGATTCTTTTCCGTAATGTACATCTGCATGCAGCATGTTCTGTGAAGTCCTAGTATATTCCTGCTACCTTAACCATGTATTCTTTCTATATAAAGTCTATAATGGTAGTTTGTTTTACCATAGATACATATTTGTTAATGGGGAAATAATGAACATGCATTGCAAATGAAATCACCACAAGCACATGAATGAAGAAATATCAGGGACAGTGTCCCTTCCATTGCCATTGTTTCAAACCTTTTACAAAGTGGAGATACACTGATATTGTACATCACTGATGTGCAATATGTGCATTTGGGAAATTCAAAGTTTCAGATTTTATCATTACACAGTTTATTTTTATGTGTTTTTCTTTTCATGTGTTGACACAGAATTGGCACGGGTAAAAGCATCCTGAATGTCCTTGGAGTTGGCAGTGGTGGAGGTAATGTGATGGAAAACAACAACAACAACTGGTCATGGTTTTATGAACATGCATTGTGGTGATTTGGTCTTTAAATCTAAAGTGCCGCTGCTCACCATGCTCATCATAAGCAGACTTTACCTGAGTTTGCACTGACCCCTATTGTCATTAGTGAGCAAATTGTTGCTCTAAATTGTTGCTCATAAATGTATGACGTGGACCATTTTATTAGCTTTGACTGTTTCAGAAATGTTTGAAGTATTCAGTTCAAAGACATGTTGTGGATGAATGTTTTCACACTGGAGCTGCAGTGTAGGCTGTGGGATTTCAAAATCTAAAGACTTCCTGGTTTATTTCAGGGGAGGTGGATGTCCAGATGCTCTCTGTGCTGCAGTCTATATTCCCTGCTCTTCCTATCACCGCTGACATTGTGGAAGGCAGCTCTCAGCTCTCAGATAACTTCAAAGGTATCAACAATTCAAAACACCGTTTGTGGTTTTCTCACTTTTCTCACCTTTCTTCCTTAGTATAAGTTTAAGCAGCTTTAAATAAAGCTTTTAAAAGGGTCTTCTGTAGAAACACAGCAGAGAGTAACACTGAAAATGTGTGCTGTGCATGAAAAATTGGTGTAATTGTAAAAATCTACCCGAACCCCTACATGTCCATTAAGGCTTTGTACACACTGCCTGCTGACTGCATTAAAAGGAGCAAAAATCTGATCTTATCAGCAGTGACATCAGAAAGTATTCTGACCTCTTCTGTTTGCACACTTTCTTGTGTTGTAGATTTTATTATTTTACATTGATGAAACAACCATTTCTTCTCTCATCAGTTAACAGTCAATAATTCATAATGAAAAATTGATAATGTGTTTCTAGACTTTTGCAAATGTATTGAATTAAAAAAAAACAAACAACAACATTCCTTTTGCTGAGGTCAGTTGCCCCCTGATTTGCTGTTATTTTTCTCGATCTGTGTGTCAAGCTTGACTGGAGTCCACCTGTGTAAACTGAATTGATTGGACATATAGAGGAACATTATCCTTTGTATATACTGCATGAGGTCCCACGGAAAGAATTCTCTGTAGATCTCTGTGATAAACTGTGGAGAGCCGTTGTTCATCTTATGGGTATAAAACCATCTAATCTTTTCGGTTTTTCATAAGCATAGCAGCCTCAGTAAACGTGAAAGGAGGAACTGCCTTGGCCAGGGAGGTAACCATGAGTTCAATGACAAAAACTGGGAAATTCTACCACAAGGACGACCATCTCAGCAGCCCTGATTCTGTCAGGACTTTATTATAGAGCTACATAGAAGCCAGTAAAAGGCATAAAACAGTCTGCTTAGAGTTTGCCAGATGGCATTTAAAGGAGAGCGTGAGGAAAGAGATTGTCATGTCTGACAAAGCAAAAATAGAAGTCTCTAGGCAGTATACACCAGGCACCATCGTCACTCATCACCTGGCGTATGCTATGTGGTGGCAGCAGCATACAGTTTAGAGCTGCCTCTTAGCAGCAGAGACAGGTCAGAACTGTAGGAAGGATAAAATCAAATGCAGACAGGTTTTTAAAAGAAAATCTGTGCCAGAGTGCAAGCGACCTGCGACTGAGGTGGCAGTTCACCAGCATGACAATGACCTGAGCCATACAGCCAAGAAAGTGCTTGAGTGGCTTGGGACAACTCTCTTTGAGTGGTCCAGCCAAAGCTCAGACTTAAGCCTCACACAACATCTGTGGTGAGACCTGAAGAAGGGCAGGTAACAGATGCATCCAGATGTGCAAAGCTTGTAGAGAGTCAACCAAGAAGACCACATGCCGTAATTTAATAATAACTTTAGAGAAGTTTATTTAGAATCTTAACACTTTATTAATGAGATATTTCATTTTTTGTATATATACATAAAACATGTTACAGTTTCTAAAGACATGTTTTCACGTTAATCAGTTGATCAGGAAAATCAAAATTTTGTGGATTTGAAGTAACACAATAAAGTATACATAGGTGAAGGAGTCTGAGCACTTTGTAAAACCACTGTTTACTCATATGGAAACACATCTGATGGCTCTGACATTTCTGCTGATTTCACCTGACTTTGACCCAAATACACATCTTTTCTTATTTTTATGCATTAAATCATCACAGATCAGCACTCAGTCCATTCATCCAGCCAATCATTGCAGCAATCAAACCTCTAAACTTTTATTATCCTCATTTCCATGTTGGTGTTTGATTATAACACTAATTTTGGTAGTCAGCCGCGGAGCTCCTAATGAATTAAAAGCAGCTAAACCTTTTATGTGTTTTGTGATCATGGTAATGTTTCTGTTGTCTCTCTCTGCTCCTTTTATGTCCACCTTTTAGCTTTGGTATCAAAGACCAACAACCTTCAGAAGATCCCATTCACTTGGCATGTCATGAACAGTGAGGACTACGAGAAACAAGTGAACGCAAAGGGAAACGTGAAGAAATTTGACTTCATACACATGATTCAGGTGCTTTTTGGACATCCAGTTCAAAAATGATGTGATAGCATGATTGTGGATTAAATATCTGGACTGTGGACATGTTATCTCCATGTTGTTCTACAAGTGAGGTAGACTAGAGTAAGCAGTTGGTAGAGTGTCTGACTTTATTTAAGCAGTTTGATTTATTCAGTTCACTACTATAATGTTTGCTGATGTTTGAATTCATTAGGGAACACATTGGGAGCAGTGTAATGTCAAACAAATATCCACACCAACTAGTCAGACATCCTCTAACTCGTCTCTTTCATATAGATGGTCTACTATGTGAATAACCTCGATGAAACTATCAAGTTCTACCACAGTCTTCTGAGAAACAACGGTGCTCTTATGATCATCATTGAAGATGGTAAGAAGATTCTAAATCACTTTATCTGCTAACAGTTTCTCAGTCAGAGCACTGCAATTTATAATGACAGCTTTTATAAGATTACTATGAAAATGTGCAGCCATGATCAATGTTTTGAAATTGCCAAAAATTTGACCTTGTTTCCTATGAGCACTATAGTTTCCTGCTCTTCTGTCTCCTCACATAATTCCAAACAGCAAAGAAATTGCAATCTGCATCATTATTCTCATTAATTTAGATAAACATTTTGTTATTGAAATTAATGTGCTTTTTAAACTCACTCTATCCAGCCATCAGTGGCTGGGACACCCTGTGGAAGACTTACAAGAAGGAGCTCTGCGTTGAAGGTGTCATAGAGTACCGCTCATCAACAGAGGTCTTTGCCAGCCTGAAGAGCCTGGGTCTGAGATACCAGGAGCACATCATTCACAATTCCTTTGACATCACAGAGTGCTTCGATCCGAGCAGCGTGACTGGAGAACGTCTGCTGAACTTCATGACAGCCAAAGATCACTTCCACCAGTCCTTCACGCCGGAGATCAGAGCGGGCATGTTAGACCTTCTCAGGAACAAGTGCAGCACTGAGAAAGATGGCAGGGTATTCTTCAACAGCAACTTGAGTTGCATCCTGGTCTATGCTTGAGCACATCATTTCTCTTGTACTCACTCACCCCTGACATTTCATATTCAGTGGCTGCATCTGTCCACAGCTGCTTTTGAAGAACAACTGTATCACAGTAACATGACAAGCCTATCCCATCTCAAAGTCTTCTTCAAATTCAGCTAAGAAAAGTGCCCTTCCTATCCTAGGATACATTGTGTAAGTACCTATTCAACAAAATTAGAGTTCTCCAGGATAAGGATAAGGTCCCTGAATTGAGCTACAACGTATGCTTCTGTTTGTAAGATTTTCTTTTTGAAGTATTTTACAGATTTCCCTCCTCAACAAACCTTTTATGATGCCCGAACTGATGACTTCAAACATTTCAGTCAGTATTTGGGGATTGAAATGGCTGCCACAGACTGTTTTACAGAGCTTTAGATCTTTACAAAACCATGGGATGTATTGACTGACACACAATTTTAGCTGTGCAGAAGTCTTCACTGACCCTAGATTGGACCTTTTTTCTCACATGAATAAGTTTTTTACAATGACCTTAAATGACTACATTTTGGATTTCACAACTACAGCTTCACCGTTTCACTCTCACTGCTCCCAAAGGCTTCTTATTTTAACAACACTTTTTTTTAATCACATGCTATAATCAAATCTCAAAAAGCATCGCAAACCTGAAAATATCAATAAATATTACTTTATAGATATTTTGTTATACTACTATTTCAATTGTGGAGCTCTTATGACATCCTATGTTGAAAGATGCACTATTATCAATACATTTTACTTTTTGTAAGTACTTACTTAATGGCGGACAAACATGGTTTGTGACTGGTGTGGCATATGATAATCATGGTGGCGTGTTCAGCAACAAGAAAGTTAGCTACAGTCTCAGGAGGCAACAGATTCATCTAATTGGCTCTCTATGTAAAACCGAAAGATATTGTTTGAAAACACTTCAACATCTAACATACATTAATTTATCACGGTGAGGTAAAGAAGATTTTGCACAAGAGAGAGCAATGTATTGGTGAGGTTTTCTATTTTTCTATCAGAGAAGAGCCAGTTGGTTGGTTTCACACCATAGAGCTTTTATATTTGGAGCTTTCCATGCATTTCTCCTGGAAGTAAGTGAAGGCTAAAAGCAGAGCTAAGAGCTACGAAGAGAATGAATATTAGACTCAATTTCACAGCTTCAAATACTTACTGGTGCTGCTCTGTTTCTGCTGTGTGTGTAAATTGGCAGCTGCTTTCTCATAAGTTTCCAAAATCAACACGTGTGATATGCCAATGCTGTGTTCACAGCTTGCTTCTGCTGCAAATCCACCAGTGTGATCCACTCTGCTATGCTAATACAGACTGGCAGAGCTTGTTTTCTCTTTGAGAGTTTGTCTGATTTAAACTACACTTCCTATATTGTTTCCAAAAGTTTCCAACACTGTCTACAGGTGAAAATAGTTTTAAAAGCATCTATTTTTGACAAATATAATGCAAATAAATGTTTAGTAATTTGAGACTGACCTGTGTTTGCAGTAAAAACAACACACCTTTAAAACTGTTTCTCTCTGATGCTGCTCACTTTAAATCCAGCAGGTGGTACTATACATCTGAATATACACCTGAGCCTGCAACTGTACTCTAATGCAGTAACTCCAGTAGATGGCACTCTTGCCTTATATTTGCATATGGCATTAGAGCCAAGCTTGAGCACACAAAAGTTTTATTCCACATAATCAAAACCAGCATATCTAATGTGTGGAAAATAATTCACTTGGAGTCATTTGTTATTTGACTGTTGCATTTCAGTCGCCTACTCAGCAGGCCAACTCAGGGACATTTCCACGGCAACCATGGCACATACACCATGCTGTTTGCTGTGGCTGCACACGCACACAATCATGTCGAACCATTGAGGTCTTGTCTCAAGCTATCTAGCAAATGTATTCTGGCTGCTCATTTACCTCATTAGCTTTAATAGGTTAGTAATTGAAATTCATCAGAAATTCTTGTCAGTGCACTCCCCCCTGATGTCAGTGAGCTTTCAGCACCTGTTCAGGCTCCATTACTGGGGGTCCTCACTGGGCCCTCTCATACCACAGAGTGACAGAGTATTAGTCACTGAGATAATCAACCTCAAGACAGTGTTTGCCGCTAATGCTCATCAAGAACTGTTTACTTCACATGCCAGTTGGTGGCTGATCAAAGAAGTTCTCTGCTCGATAAATGTGATGAAATGTTAACAGATCACCTTGTTTTCCCGGTGATTGATTATGCGGAAGTGCCGAACAGCTGGGTATCGTTTTTATTTACTGTCTGCGGCACACTTATTCTCAGATGACACAATGACAAGCCTTGTCTCTCCAGAATGCCTGATGTACATTTAGGTTTCTCCATGAACCTCGTCGGCGTGATGTTGTGTAGGTGATGCACCATTACTGAATCTATAACTACCTCCTTGTCACGATACAGGTCAGACAGTGCAGCTGTGTGTGAATGTCAACTTGGTTGTGAGAGGCATGCAGGTGAGAGGCTCCTTCTTTAGCTTTCTTCAGTCCATCTGTCCAGTGATAAGAGCTGAACCTACAGCCTCATGGCTCTAAGGTGCTCATTAGTGTTTCCCAACTCATGTTTAATGTAATGAGGAAACAGGCCATGTGTTCAAAGTGTGAACATCATTATTATTATTATGTCTTCACCTGAGCATGCTTTAGTTATTTTCATCTGATGTAATGACTTTTTTCCCTCAGAATATGGTCCATGTATCTAAGCCTGTCATTCAAACGTCAAATAGTAAGCTTGGTATTAATATATTACGTACGTAATATGTATTAATTTCTTAGCATCTACTTGCCTCTCAGTGCTGAGGCTTAAAGCAGAGAAAATCTTTGACTTCAGGTAAGCCAAGGCCGCCCTCACTCTACTAGAATAAATGGAATAAATGGCATCAAAAGGACACACATTTTGTCATTTAAAAAATTAAAACCTATGCAATTTGAACTCTAAATTAAAGCAAGAAATAAAAGATTGTAAACTAAACACTAAACATTATTCTTAACAGCACTGAAACAATTGACTCATCCAAACACCACGTACCATGTCAACTCCCACTACACCTAACCCAATGATCACAAAATAAACAAAAGATTCTTGGTATTTTGCTGAAGATAATTTCACAGTTAATGTTTTGACTGTGACCAAATGTTGATACCGCACAGTAAATTCATTATTTTGTAAAATCACTTTCAAGTGACCTTTCTGGTCCCAGTTTCAAAAGCTTATTGAATTAAAAAATTACCAGACATAACATCAATTTATGAGAAAATACAGGGATTAAATTTAATCCTGGCTTCTATCTGCATATTAATGACACCACTACACCCCACTTACTGTTAAAAGCAAAACACTGATGGCACTTTTGTATTTTTTTTGTTTTGTTTTTTGTCGTCTGGATATTAACACTTTGGCCAAATTGACTCTTCAGATGTCTATCTTCTTTAATACAGCTCCTCTCCCCTGGTCCCCTCAGTAGGGAGAGCCAGTATCAGGCCAGAGGCGTCTTCTATCAGCCATCTTGTCAGTGTTTAGACCCCTGTGAGACCAGAGCAGGACATAAACTGGCCTTAAAATACATCACACACACTGTAATGGGCAGAGGCTGCAGCCAGGCCCTGAAATATAGCTCTGATAGTGGTGCTGTAAATGGCTGGCCTCTGTGGCATATTTCATTCTAGAGAATTAGTCCTGTTTAGCAGCTGCTGTTATATAGCAGCTGTCCTCCATAGTTCGGAAGAATGCTGTCATTTGATTAATGGTTCACAGGATTTTGTCTTCTTTTTTAAAAATCTGTCTAACATCAATTAAATTGTTACAAAAAGGCAGCGAGGATGGAAATTCCAGTTCTCTCTTCTACAGATGTTGATTTGTGCTGCGGAGAAGTGACTCGCAGGCTTAAATCAATCCAATGCGATTAACCACAAATCAGAAAGGGTGGAATGGGGTGACTCTGTTCTAATCAAGTTTACCTTTGTCTGTCTCATTAATCTAGTGATTTGAGGACTTACAGTTTGATCTGCAGTTTTGTTCCTGTGGGTGTGAATATGGAGAACTGCCGCAGATAAACCATGGCACCATATTTATTCTGCATGCCACATATTGAACTATAGAAGTGTGAGCGATAAACCAGGCCAAAAAAAAAAAGAAGCCATTAACTGACCTTCTCTGTTCATACACTATCTTGATCAATTACAGATAACATGTAACATTTACTGAATTCATCAGTTACATAATTTAGGTGAAGCCTTTTGTTTTTTGCACCATGAACTGCAAAACTTCTTGTGTGGAGGGAAGAAGTTGAAGTAAAAAATAGGCTACTTCAGAAGAATTTTATATGTGCCTGACAAATGGTGATAACAATTTTGAGAAACAACTTGATATTGACTCTAAGCCATACTCTTTTAAGCCCATATTTGCTCATTTGATAAAAAAGAGTCACTGTCACTTGTTCACTTTGTCAAGCGGGAGAGTTCCTGAGGGTGTGATCCTCCTTAATTACACTCAGTGACATTTACCCTCACCAAACGCCCCAATTCCCCTCACATGGTGCAGTGTTTGGGGGTGTGCTTGTCGCTTAGTGTTGTGGCATGTGGAGGGAAAAACAAGAAAGCCGTATGCAAAGCCACTTGTTTTTCTCATGCTGTTTTAGCTCAGATGACTCAGCTTATGTTGATATATTGATTGATCGGAAATGAAAGACACCTTAACTGACAGAGGTCACTGATATGAATGACTGACCCACAACTACTGCATGTATTGCTTTTTTTTCTTGCTTTTCTTTTCTTTTTTTTGAGGGGATTCAATAAAGGACTATAATGTTAATATGTTTATAGGTTTAGTGGTGTTCCTGTAAAGACATAAATCTGTAAACACTAGAAAATTAATCTATCCTGGCTTGAAATGGCCTAATTAGGGGCACTAAATGTTGCCATATTTATTATCAGTGTCTTGAGTGTATCAGTGGAGAACTTTAAAATCTCTTATCAGCTTAACCCTGCTGTGTTTTATTCTTCCCATTACTGAGGGTGATGTCTGTCTCTCCTGCAGCTCTGTTAGTGAACAGATTCAGCACTTGCACTAAAAACTGATCATGACAGAGCAATCCTGCCAGAAGTTAATACCAGTAGCAGGGATATTTGTGCTTAATCCCTGTCACGAGAAAAAGAAAATAAGACCTTACATTTCCCAGCAGATCTGCTGTGGCTTTATTATTCTTCAGTGCATTAATCACCTTACATCTCTTCCGTTGCTTTTATTAAATGCTCTTTCTGGCTCACATCAATTCATTGTCTCTTAAATATCCTCCTTCTCGTGGGTGTGAGCTTGATGAAGTTGGAAACTTTTTGGAGCTCCATTTAAAGTGCAGGTCCCTGGAGTGACCCCTCTGCCTTAATAACTTACGATCAGCTTCCCCAAGTCTTTCCGTTTTATTTCGCTTCAACAGTGTTCTTGACTAAAACCATTCTAATGAAATGTTCTGCTAAATTGTCAGACGGTTCTGCTTTCCATCCATAAAAACAAGGTGTTTACAGCCCTGGTGAGAACCCAAACACAATAAAGATGGTTGTTTAACTTGATAAATCACGGTGCCGGTGAATGGGGGGATATTTGCCATCTCATGTAGGCTGGGAGTCATTCTGAAACTGGCTCACTTCTAATAGAGACGGGACAGTTTGAGGACTTTGCTTGCAACACTGATAACCAGTGGGAGTTTGCGCTCAGTGAATCTGATGCATATTTCTGATACAAACAGTTTTATTTCAAGTTGTTCTGTGTACTCTCACTTTTCCTCGGCTGCTTGATTGATCATTAGAGTTTGACTCAACAATTCAATTCCTGCAGAAAACAGGCAGAAGATTTGTTGCAACATGTGAATTGGGATTTTAAGTGAAGGTAGAACTGCATAGTACTATATAAGAATATCAGGATGGATTAACAGATGCCACCTGCTTCATTTGTTCCAGCCGTGATCAGATATTTGTATGTACAGCATTTTTTTTCCCCTCTCAGTTCTCACAAGGTTCGATTCCACCCTCAAATCAATAAAGGTATTGATGGCCGTCAGATAAAACCATTATGGCAACCAGCTGTAATTTTTCAGCAAAATTGATTTCATTTGAAATGATCCATGTACATCCAGTGGAGCACACCACCACTGTGAGTGTGTTTTACCTTGACTTCATGCGAGAGAGACATTATTCATCACCAGCAGAATGTCCCTTCTTCACACCCCAATAAAAAGCAGAGTAATGAAGCTTCTGTGGGCGCTGTCACCCCAACACTGCTTTATAAAGGATGACACAATTATATTTTACCAGCTCACCAAAAATGCTGACAAGCCTTGGTTCAATAAAATGCAATCTGTAGCAAGAGGAGCACGCTGGTTTTGTTGCTCTGGAGTCATAGCTCATGAACTACAAGGTGTCGTTGCCTTGGGAAGCTCCTTCAAGACCGTTTTCTCCTGACAATTAAGCCAGAAAAAAGTGGGTGTGTTGATATTAGAAGTAAAGAGTGATATATCAGTATTTGTGATACATCAGTTTTGTCATGCTCTCTCATACCCTGTGCAACATACTCTGTCTTGCAGGGAAATAGCTTCACAGGTCTGTTCACAGGCAAATTGCATCTCCACATTTCCCCCTCTCAGAAATACATAAACAGGAATGACATTTGCCTCTGAACAAACAGAGGCTAATGCTGCATTACCGTCAATCAGTCAACTTGGTAAATGTTTGTCTAAAGTATGATGGATGATGTGTCGACAACATTAAAAGGCAACTGCTTCCTAAACCTGAAATCTTGCATATACAGAGACAGCCGGCGTGATGCTCCAGACAGCCGACCGCCGACGCCCTGCTGCTTGACGCTTACCAGAGGCAGGATATGGCTGCTTCTTAGCGGACGGCATGTTTTTTCCTTGGAGAGAGACACATCTGGCCTTGGATAATCTCTCCTTAGTCTTCTGCTGTGTAATACATGCAAAGCTGTGCTCCATGTAATTCCCCAACTGCTCTTTTTTTTTTTCTCTTGACAAGGGTAAAAAAGGCCAGTAGTTAGTATATGGATGTTTTTTTTGTTTTTTTAACCTACTCTCACTGTTTCCAGGATCAGGGTCACACTATATAAGTGAGAAAAAGAATAAGAGTTTCAAGTACATGTAAGGCATAATAACTTTTGACTTGGGGCTGGTTTTTCTTATTTTTTCTTTCTTGATTCTTAAAAAAAAATGTGTGGGTGAGCAAAATACAGTAATCACTGGGAAAGTAATGGCAGGTGGAAATGTGGTGGTATTGTATAGTTGTACATTAGCATTCCTGATAGTGTGCAAGTAATACATAAAAATGTCATAATTATGGTTTGTGAAAGGAAATCAGGACAAAATTGAGATTGAGCATCATGCAATGTTAATGGTAATGAAATGAGCGGTGCGTGGCCAGATGCCTCGAGCCTTCGCAATATAATATGTACTAGCAGTGTCTCACTTGTTTATTTATTAACAGAGGAATTGTCTGCTTCACTTGCTATCACTGAGGCTTGACAGCTACAGAGTCCAGGTGATGCATGAGCCAATATGTGGACTGGAGAGAGCTCAACGTCGCACATCAATATGAAAATCAGTTTCTGGTAGAAATAGCCCAGGGCAGTACATCCAGCCTCAAAAAGTGACTAATCTTAGGGTCATAAACCCTGCACAAGAAGCCCAGGGTCTTTTCAGAGAGACAGAACTCAAAAATGCCATCATTTTCCATCCCAGAAGCCAAGGACCTCGCTCCTTGCATTAGCAGATTTCTTTTAATAGTGTGTGAAATAGCAGGGTTGCCAGAACTAAGCAAGAGCAAATAAAAGAGAGAGTGAAGGGGATTGTGAAAGGTGACCTTAGTCTCTGGAGCGGCAGATTAAAAACTTCAAATGCTCTGCCAGAGGCTGTCCTAAAGAAACAAAAAGACCACAGGCACGATGTTACAGTAGATGGAGGTGGCTGCCAAATATCATCTTCTTACAGAGAGGGATTATGAATTTCACAAGGCAGTGGTGGTCCCATTGGTGGGAATATTAGTCCACATATTGTGTTCCAGATCTGCATATATTTCTGTTTATTTTCTCTTTTCCTGACTTTCAGAACTTGGTAGCAGCGGTCGGCTTCTGGAAACGCACACACACACACACACACACACACACTGTTGAGACTAAATATCCAATTTCTCTTTAATATCTTTTTATGATAAGCTGATTTACATGACTTACACTAACTTACATGTCAACTCTGCTTCACTATGTGAAGTAAAGCACAATGGCCATGCTTAATGGTAGCCAGTGTGCCTTTTTCATCCTGTGAAACTAAACTGTTGCTGCAGCTACTATAAATATAAAATACATGGGAGTCACAGAATGATTTGTTCTAAAATTTTAATCTACCTCTAATTTGATCAGCAGGTGCAACTCCCATGAAATGAAACATTTTAATAGGATTCATCCTCTGTAGTTTGGATAATTGCATAAAGATAAAATTACAACAGCTTTGAAAAAGCACTGTCATATTGTTTTCAGGCAGGAGGTGCTGCATTCTGTTAGTTTTCATTTGAATGAGTGGACATTACACTTTATAGGTGACCAGGCAGCACTTTTCCAGTCTCTCCAGTGGCTTGATAATAACTCCACTCTCTTAATTACAGACTCGGCTTCCCAGAGAAATAAAAAAGAAAAGCAAGAAAATGATTTTACTCATGAGGAAAGTGAAACAATGGCCTTCCAAATCCTTGAATGGATTTCTATCTCAAAGCTCATGGTGGAGACGGTTTGAACTGTAGCATCGCCGGGTGCTTTAATTACTGTTCAATGACTTTACTCTGAGTCCTTGGCCTAGTTTAGATCCCTTATCAAAAAACAGCCATGCACTGAGAAAAGATTACTTTTTAAACTTTGGGAAAAGGGGAGGGCAGAGAGAAAACAAGCTAATGCTGTTGCACAAATACATGGAAGGGGACACAGCCCAGAGCCATTTGGAAAGCAATAGCCCATTCCAAGATGTGGCATCGAGCTGGCATCCACACAGCTCTTAAATTCCTTTTCTCGAGCCAGATGGCTATGGAATTACACATTTTTTAATCTAAAGCATGAACCTCTCTGGGCTTGGGGAAATCTTCTTGGGATAGCCATTTTGGATTTATTTGCAGAGGAGACAGTCTCTTGCCCTGGAGGCCCCATCTGAGGGTAAATACGAAGTTTGACTCTGAATGTCCTGAGTCCACTTGCTTCTACTCCAAGGGATAAGTCAAACTCACAGACTTTTACCAGCATGCTGTAAATGGAGCCAAACACAAACACTGACTTGCTGCTTTGTTTCAAATGCACCATATTAACTATATATATAAAGATATGAATAGGGCCCTAAAAACTGCCACATTGAATTGATACAGACACAAAGTGGGATTTTGTGTAGACTATTTCTTGGCATATATCACGCAGGGGTTCAAAGAGAGGACTCGGATGCAGAGCTCAGGATCCAGGTGACAAGGCTTGATTCGCAAGAAAACAATGAACCAAAAGCGCCTCACTCGAGGGATGAACAAAGTCAAAGGAGAACTAAAACTAAGGAGCTCTGACTAACAAAAATTGGCAAAAAGGCAAACAAAAATCAGTCTTCGTACTAACTATGACCTAAAACTATAAACTACTACAAAAAGGCAAAAAGACAAACAAAAATCACTCTATTAGAGGAAATGCACAATCTAAGACCTAAACTATTAACTATTTCTACCAACATCGACTAACAATGACTATGAGGCTTGTGTTCAAGACAACAGACAAGACACACTCGCACAGGACAAAGGGAGACGCAGACTATAAGCACACATGGAGGGAAATGGGGAACAGGTGGACACAATCAGGAATCAGGGAAGACAATCAGACTGGTGACACGTGAGGAAGGGCAAGGCACCTGAAACGAGAGGAGAGTTAATACCAAAATAAAACAGGAAGTCACAAAACAAACATGGAGACAGGACAAAAACGCAACTTGACATACCGGTGTGATAGCATATCTTCTTGTCACCAGCAAAAATAGTAAATTGTTCCTTTTCCATTTTGTTTTTGGTGAAAATAAATCAAATGAAACAAAGAACATATCATGTAACAATAACATTATTTAGTGAGTAGGCACTAAATAATGTTGGACAGGCTCGTTTGCTAAGCTAAGCTACTGCAACTGGCTGCAACCTCAGTGTTTATCAATCGGCAACTACACAAGTGGTGTCAGTGTTCTCCCATACACTTTGTTTTCACAGAAACATATTTTTATTTAAACCCCTTTTTGTTTTGTTGTCTTGCAGATTTTGTCACCACATAACAAATCTCATTTTTATTAACATTGTTTTTCTATGATATGATTTCTCATATGGCAAGTGTTGACTGGAGCGTTGTTGTCGCCCTCAGAGTTTTGAAGCACTTGTTCAAAATGAGTGTGAAACTGGTCTCACTGGTAAAATCACCAGCTTAGTGTTGATTGCTACTCTCTCATTCACTCAGGCAAACTGGATTTGTGATATCTATGTCTCTTAATATCTTTGCCATATCAGTTGCAAAAAAAGTCAAGCTGACGGTGGGCTTACAGTACAGTGTGCTCCTACACACAAGCCCCTGACTACAGTAAATGACACTTGTAGTCAAGAGGCTGGGCGTTTTTACTGGAGGGGACATGTCTAATTTTGCAAACAAAAGAAAAGTCTGCCAGGTGCTTGGCGGTCTTTCCGGTCTGTGGATGCAACATAAAGCAATGCACTTAAAGGTTAATTAGAAAAATTATCTGTTGAGCTGAAAACAAATGATACCACGGAGTCCCCCTGCTGGCAGACGAGTTAATCTATGGCAGGTCTCCTCACTGGTCCACCTGCGATCTGTCTCCGTCACTCTCCTGACAATCCCTGCGGCCCGCTGAGAGGATATGCTCCATCGCACCGCTGTGACTAGCCTGCTAATGAATACAGAGGAGCCCAGGACGTTCAGACGCCCACAAAATGGCTGGGAAGGCTCCTCTGGCTGCTCAGATCATTCTCCGGCCGGATGTCGGCTCAAATGAAGCGGAACATAGCTACTAGACTGAGAGTGCAGAGAGGAACGCCAGTCTGTGTGGACAGTGATTGCTCTGATGTTTGAGATTTATTCAGTGAACCCCAATAGATCCCTAAGGGTGAGAGAATAGGTTGCAGTTTATGGGATATCTGATAGACAGAGTTTAATCTGTGTATGAAGATTATGCGGCAAGAGAGGAATATAGAGAATGGCTGAAAAAAACTACTTTGAATGAATGGTTCATCTTCAGGGCTGGCTTTACTTTCTGTCCAGATAAACACATTTTTATGATCCATTAAATGTTTGTGCAGGGTTTAGAAACGTGAAAGGACATTAAGTTAGATAGAAAGGCATTGACAGTAGTGTCTGATTTCGTAAAGAAACGCAGGTAGCATTTTAACCTTGTCTCAGGCAATTGAATTCATCCCTGTTGGGTGCCTGCAGTAAAGCTTGCAGAAACATAAGCTTATGATAATGGAAAAAGACGATGTGGTCTCCAGCTCCATGGAAGACATGAATTTCTAAAGATGTGTTGCTCATGTGTTTGGGCAAGACACAGCAATTATGTAGAAGATATCAAACAAACATTAATGAGTTAATGTGTATAAACCAAAATGAACCTGTTAGGTGAACGCATACATGTTTGGGTCAGAGTGATATGTCACAGCTTAATTTACCATCCCTGCTGACATTCACAGCATGCCATCAGACACCCTGCTGCTGAATTCCTCCTTTCATTAACAAAATAACCAGCACTCATATATGACCTGACCTACTGTACTGACACAGGAAGAACAGGCACAGTGAAGGAAGGGGAGGAAGCTTAGAGCTCAACACCACATCATTTACACTAGCTGTCAAAAACAGTGGTGTGATGAAGCCTGGCCAGGAAATCTGAAATCTGAGAAAGTGATGGTTATTGTTCAGTGAAAAACAAACAAACATGTTAATTACTCAAAAAAGAAAGAAAGAAAAAGAGTTGGCCTCCACAAAGCACAACTCAGCTCATTCACACAGCTACTCAGATATGAATCACACCTCAGAAAAGCTCCCATCATGCTACAGCCTACAGCTCAGTCAAGAAAACTATAATCACTAGAGAAACAAATGCTGCAAATGAAGGGATCCCACCAGAAATGATACCTTTCCCTCCTGTTGATGCTGTACAGTTTTCTCCAGTGTGCCATGACTTGAAATGTTTAATGACATTTCATTTCTTAATATTTCCATGTGTATTTTCTACATATCATTTTCCAGTTTTAGTAATGCTGGGGCATGGTACCAACTGACATGTCAAAAGCAAAATATGTAAGGGTTTTTAACTCACTATCTGCTGAGACCAGACGGGGCATGCAGGATTTGGCCACATTCAGTGATGATGCAAATGCTGTTGTATAAATCATAACAGCATATATAGTCTATATGTCTGGAATACAGTTTTCTGAAGGTCATTTTGAGCACTTACACTAAAGAATTAGATACTTAAAGCAATCATTATGGCCAGCATCCATGTGCACACCCTGCTTAGCACTGAGACTAATACCTGTTCTGACAAAAATCAAGGTTGATTTACTCATCATAACGGCTGCAGTTACTCAAGATTGTTCCATCGTTCTCATTTCCAGTTCAAGTGAAATCTGATTTCTTGGGGATGAGGCCATATGTTAGCACGGACGGTCAGTGAAGTGATTGACAGTCGACTACGGGGAGCCTGTTCCCCCAGGCGCTACAGGTACACCGATGCCTGTCACAGCAGAGGCACACACCTTCACAAGTACACACAGTCATAGCCCATATTTTCTTCTTCTTCTTCTTCTTCTTTAACCTAAGTCAAGAGGCAGTCCGTGTCATCTGCCTCTGATATGATAGATGTGACTTGTGTTTCCTGCTCAAATGTTTTACCTCATTTACCAATCCTGGATTTAAATGCCTTGTTTTATATTTTGATTTTTAGTTAAACTAAGATATTCTATTAGAGACAAATGTTGATTTTTACATGAGTGTATACACAAATCATGGTTGTGACAACATTATACTAACCATATTCATTGCTGATCTGTGCCAATGACAGCAATGCAACAAAAACATGAGGGCATGAACTACAAGGCTCTGAAACATGTTGTAAAGAAAGCATCATTATTCAGATGACTTAAGCAAAAGTGAGTGCATCGGTGACACCTGACTGAAGAAAATATATGGATATATACTGAAATATACTGATAAAACTCTACAGATGTGTTTGACACTGTTTGCTGAGTGTTTATGTGCTATGTACTTAATGCTGCACTTGAGCTTCACATAATCTGAATCAATACAGGCTGGAAATGTATTTCGACAGATATAACAAACTAGAGTCTCTGGATACTACACACCAAACAAATAGGTGCATTTAACTGTGTTAATCAGTTACAATACACAAAGGTAATGGTGCATATGGGACATTTTGATTAGCCCAACAGTTTGCAGAGTTAACTTACTTACTTACTTCCAAAGAATATAAACACTTCCAGAGGAAATAGACATATTCATTGCATTTATACTGGCTCCTACTAAAATGGGTCAGAATAGGTCGAATGCTAGTTAGCAGCATCTGTCAGTCAGGAGCAAGCAGCACTTTTATATTTGAGTTTTTAAAGCAATGTATAACATTTGAAAGAACTCCAAAGAGACTAGATTTTCTGTGCTCAAACAGCTGCATCAGTCGAAAACAATGCACATTTATTGAAAGTTAAAAGGGAAAATAACAAAAGACAAACACAGACAAGCTGCACTGGGAGAGGTTAACATCAGGTGCTAAAGGTGGTAAATAATAAAGTTTTGAAGTGAGATATGAATGCAACTTGAAAGGTGCAACTTACAGTATAAAAAACCATCTCACTATTCTATCACAGAGATTTTTCCAAGTAACCTGTGATTAGGAGATGATCTAAATGTGCTCTTATAGTAATATTATTGTCATATACTCTTATTTAAGTGAGATTACCCCACATTTTTTGACAATGTCTATGCTTGTACATAGTTGAGCCATAATCCTGAATCCAGAACTTCATTAGGGCACCAGTTTAATATACTTTTCCAAAACAATTTTCTCTCAGACAGACACTTTGTAGTCTTCAAGTTACAGGAGCAATTCTCACACAAACTTCGAACCGCACAGCGAGTGCATGTGTTGTATCAGCACGGTTGAAGTCACAAACTGTCCCCAGAAGACCATCATAATTGTCCCATGAGTGATGACAACCACTTCATTTAGTTCTGCATTGACTATAATAGGGCTCATTCACTGTGATCCTCGAATGACATTATATTATGGGGAAGACGGCCATGTCTTGAGTGTGACAGCATGGGGGTGTAAAATCATGTCCCCTTTCATCAAAAGAGTTATGATCAGTCAAGTTGGGCTCATAACAAATAGAAGGCTTTGCGCTTTTATCAGCAATGCCGTGACCCTCAACGCTGTGACCTCATCATTAATATGGGAAGGCCGGATGATAGATCAAAGCATGGTTCAGTGGAGCATCCCTGGGCCAGAGCTGGCCTTGAATCGTTCATCACACCAACCCTATGGGGACTTTATGAGGGTCTGGGGAGAGAGGACGCTCTCTAGGCTGTCACATTTGTTTTACCGCTTTTGATAATGGCTCCCTCTTAAAAAGATGATACACGCAGGAATTTCTCATTAACATATAGTTGTGATTTTAGCCGTGACGACATCTTGTAATGTTAATGAAGCTGGACTGCCACAGAGTAGGTCCAACAATGTGCTTCATGCTTGTGTTGGTACAGTTTGGTTCAAGCTTGAGTCTGTTATATTTTACAATTGGCTACTGCGGCTAACTGGTGCTTGAAATCACAGTATAAAACATGTTAAAAAATAGTTTTGGCCATATAAAAAGGCAAACAGCCAGAAGAGAAATGCCATCAGTGAGTTACCACTTATGTGAGTTGGCAATTTGAAAGCAAAGACAGCATATTTAAATACTTGAATGCAGTGCACTAGGCTCAGATGCAAACAACAATTTTGATAAGATTAACATACCTAAATCGATATCATCTGATAATGCCACTAAGACCTTGGAAGTAAAAACTGATGAAGTTGGTTAAAAGGGCCTTGTGTGCCTAGAATATGCTGCCTCTCTTTAGTGGAGGGAAACCAGAAAAGGAGAAACAGTTGTGCAAGCAGGTGTCAGGTCACAAGGGTGGTTAGGGCAGGAGCTGAAGCAGGAAATTGTCCAGAGAGTCTGACCCTCTGCATCAATCTGTATGTTCGTGTGGTGCCATATCAAGTCCAACCAGTAAGAGACGGAAACTTGACTATTAAACCATTTAATACCAATAATGTAATCACGTAATATAACTCAACTTCCAGAATGAGCCAGGCGTCTCTGACAGATGTTTCCTGCTAATGGGGGAGGGGGCAAGCACTGAGTGGTTTGGGGAACAATTTGAGTTTCGTCCGTAATTGAGTGAGACTGACCTGATTTCAGTTTCAGCTCATTTTTACTTATTTAGCTGGTGGAGACCCTCACTCTGAGTCGTGAGCACATATGATCATTTTAACTGAAATACCTAAAACTGGCACCTAAATACCTAAATACCTAAACAATGACTCATTCACTTTTAGGTGGGAAAAAAACAGATAGCCTACACATCACTATGCTGTATCTGTTCAAAATAGTTTCTGAAGTCGGATCAGTTCCTTCATTTACACAGATACTGAAAAGGTTACGCTTAGGGCCGAATTTAGAGTTAGATTTCGATTTTGAAAACTGCATTAAAAAACAAAAGAGGAACATTTTACAGTTTTTTGTTTTAATGTAAGGTATATTAACCTGGAGCGGTTATAATGCACAGACTGGATCAATGAAATCAAGATGATCTATGATATGACACATCATATTGCCAAGGTAGACTTTGTGGCATAAAGTAGTTTAAAAACTGTCTTGTCTTTGTCTTATAGACAGTATTGTTGTTATGTGATATGTCTGATTGCATTAAGCTTAAATGACAATGAATGCATCCAGCCGCTTAATTTTCACATCACTCACACTTTGACTCACTAAAGAGCTGCAATAATCATACCTCAAATTTTTTGGAAATTCCAGACATTGAGGTACAGAGCGAAAAAAACAAACATCTGGTTTTCTATGGAATACTTATCACTGTTTTAGCCTCCTCTGTGTCTGTAGTTGATTAATTGCAGGGTCAGCAACAACAGCACCTTCCTTGACAGCATCTTGAATTTAAAGACCGGTAGCTTTGTACTCAGTGTCACTATGGCGAGTGAAGTCCTTAACTAACCTTTGTGACTGAATCTCTTTCTTTGCGTTATTGTTTGCTTGGTGGTTTCATTATAACCTTTGTATTAATCTCTCTTAACATGAGCAAGAATACTTATGTTACACAGCTGAAAATGTTTTACTATTTCATGACATCTTACACTTACATCTCTACGTCTATGACCAGGCTGACTCTGACACTCACACGGTACCAATTTTCTTATTAGTACATGGAATCTAGTAAGTTTATGTTGTATTTATATCCAACCCAGAAGTAACACAATATGTTTGTGCACTGAAGTACATCAAAATAACATTTGCCTAATAATAAAACTATATGTGTTATGTTATGTTATGTGAAATTGCATACAGTGCTGAAATTCACAACAGTTATCATCAGTCATATAGTTTTATTAGCATTAAATATAAAACCTTTTATATACACATAATGGCATAGAAGACTCAGATGTCAGGTTTTTACATTCCAGTATTACATTTTTGCCTTAAGGGGCCTTTTTTGTGTCAATTATATTGTATTTGAATTTTACGTATAAGGATAAATGCTTTAGGAAGACACACACAAATCCATAAAAGCTGCTGAGGTTTCCTAAGCTTCTTTGTTTTTGATTTTCTTTTTCTACAGTGTTTTAATCTGTCATGAACAAAAGCTTGATCTGTCTTTAACGTAAGAAGACAGGGAAATTATTGACAGTGTAAAAAAAACACCATATGAATATCATTTAGGTGAAATGCTGGCAGATGTCAACTAAGCTTCAAGTTGAGAGCATTAAAAGAATGTTAAATTTGTGTGGAGTAACAACACATTGAAAAGGATTTATCAGATTGTGTTTCTGTTTGCCGAGCTGTTGTCATGATGTCTCTGAGGTTTTTTAGTCACTGCAGAGTCTCCTGTGTGACTGCAGCACAATGAGCAACACACAGCCAAGTGATTTGAATAATACAACTTGATGAATTCCCTAAGATTTAATATGACCTTCGTAACCTCTGCCCATTTCTGAGTCTGTGTGTGTGTGTGTGGTACTTCCAACTTTTCATTGATTCTGTGTGATTACTGACTGAATCATTCATATCCAAGATGCATGACTTCAGCCAGACGTACTGTGCTTATTGTATTCAGGAAGTTCCATGTTTACCCATCTGTCATGTTTTTCACTAAAATACTCTATGTGCACAAGAATCTCTCTGGGTTAAACTTTTCTCCCTCCTGATCAGGAGTCATTATTACTTTTAAATCTGGGTTTTAACAACATCCCAGCATCTCTATCTTAAAGTTTGGTTGTTGCTGTTTGGCAAAAAAGAGTTTACATGACTTGAACACCTCTCCTAAAACTACTTTTGAAATCTATTATAAAAGTCACTCAACATTTCTCCTCATGGCCTACACGACTTTATGTTTTGTTAAAGTCCAGCCAGCCGTATCCCTCAGGCTGCTTTTCACCTACGATAAGAGGGACAGTTTCTTTCAGCACAGACAGACATAGCTCAACTCCTACAGGTAGCAGCTGACATGACTATTAGTCTTTCTTCTGGTACTTGCAGGTGTCAGACTCGCCGGTGCTCACTTGTCAGAGCTGCTCTGTGTGCTGTCTGAGGTGATTCATCTTCTTGCCAGCATCATTAACTTCCTTGTGAAAGGACTGGCAGAAGGAGACTCACAGCAGAGCTCCAAAGAGTTTATGTGCCTTGTCAGAAGCTACTTTCCCTCCTCTATAATCAGATTGAAACTTCTCTTTCTTTTATGTACTTTTTAGCTTTTAATTGTTGTTCTCAGGTTCCTCTATCTCAGGATAGAAAACTGCCGTAGAAAAAAAAAAAGACCCGAAAAAAACTTCTCAGAGAGCTAAATGCAATATTTAGTTCATTGTTTAAAATATTTCATGAGTGAATTAATCTCATCCTGGACACCATTCAGCAATAGAATAAATATTACAATTATGATAGTGGAGTTAAGAAACCAACCAAAAATACTAAAAAGATTAAATGCGGTCACCTTATTAATGCAGACACATTTATCATCAGTAAAAACTAACAAACAAACAAAAAGACAATAGCATAAACACCCAAGGCACTATTCTATTTTGTAATTTCCCATTAAACTAATGGGTTTCTGTGTTTTAGCATTAATTGCTTCATTTCTGCTGTAGATGTTTATTTCTGCAATGGCATATGTTGACTGATTGTTTGCTTTGTTTAGGCTTTCTAAATGAAGCCACTTAATTAGTGATTGAAACGTAAAGACCTGTCAAATTAACCCTTTTTCCAGTACATTACATTTCTGCATTAAAGCAAAATGAATTCTTACACTGGCACAAGATCCTGGTATATAGGTCACACTTGAAACAAATCATAAGTCTGGGCTTGATGAAGCTCTAAAAAATGTCATCATGTGCTACTGTGCACAAGAGCAATGGCCTGCAGCAACAACGATATATACAAAACATATCTCCTGCTTTATTAAATGTAGCACAACACTCGGGAGTTTGAGAATCACTGAACCCGGATCCACTTTTTATTCTTGTATTATGGCTGCAAATGGTCAGATATTTTTATGTTTTGTTTTTGTTTTGTTTTTTTGTTTTTTGTGTTTTTGAGAGATTCTCAACCTCTTGAAACTTTTATTAAACGTTCTTTGAATTAACAGCAAATGAGATGTGTCAGATCTCTGAGATTGTTTTCTTGCGGGAGAAAATAACAGGAAGCTCACCCCCTGACCTTTTCCTCCAAGATGTACTTCTTCTTCAGGTGCTTGATAACAAGTTATTATCCAATATGGCAGCCTTTTCAGAGCCAGAGAAAAGTGGCAGAGGGTCTGGACCAGGGTGTTATTAAGCTGCAGTACGGGCGCTTAAGGATTTCTATGGACTGTCCTTCAACCTCGAGAGTGTTGTATTATGAAACTGTTCATTTTCAGATTCAGATTGGGTCTTTTGTAATTTTGCAGAGGAAAACTTTCCCTTCCTAAACTTGCTGTCTGAGAGGAGATATAGATCTGAATTATATTAATGTTCTACTGTCAAATGTATTCATTACATTTAGCCCCTTATTGTCTATAGCTTTACTTGTATCATTTGAATTTAATAATACTAGAAAGTACAGGCATTCTTTTGATCTGATGCAATTGCAGACCGGTTGTTGTACAACCAAACACACCCGGGTCTTAATGGAGCTGTCACCAATAATAGCTGTGACTTCATTCTATGCAATACTATATAGGTGCTATGTGATATTATGTGTCAAGTGCAGAGGTTGGTGGTGGAAGTGTTGTTCCCTGGGTACTGCGGATGATTCTCGCTCCTTGTTCAATAATGCAGCTCATAGAGAATACACGCCTATTTGTTTAGAATCGTTGTTTGCTCTATGTATGTTGCAGACAACTGAGCCAGCAAACCTCCCCCTTGAATTTACAGTGTTTGTTAATAGGGTTATAGCAGGGGAGTGAGAGGGGGAGAGCGCTAATGGGGAAAACACTGGATACAGGGGGAGTTTCATCTCTTGTGTCTCCACTTGATTAGTTTAACAGCTCCTTTGATCTTTTGCTGTGATTGAAGTGTTTAAGTGGAACATGGGGGGCAATGGCAAAGCTAGAGAGCAGGCGCCGAGTAATGTGCCACCAAATGCCTATGGGGCACAACATCTTAATGTCAGAGGGAAATTAAAACACTTTTCCATTACCAGGGCCCTTGAATCTTAATTCATTTGTCCACACGCAATACAAAATAGGTGACAAGGTCAGTAAATACTCATTGAGTAAGATGGGAATATTGACCTTTCAGAGAGGGTAGAATTGAGAATAATTTCAAAATATATGAGGAGGAGAGTTCATATATTTCAGTTTTGGATATGAATGAAGTCTTCGCACACAGCAGCTGCTTCCACTGATTAAAGCCACACTCAGCAACTTTTCACATCCACATCTGAAGCAGCAATGAGGGATAACTTTTAAATTAAACTCATATAGATCTTGAGGACATCAGCAAACAGCGCACTCATGTTTATCACACTGGGTGCTTCAACAACCGTTGGTCACATTTACTCACCCCTTGCAACAAGGCAATCTTTCA